>JAGVSP010001584.1:57500-114268 GCA_022494985.1 Micrasema minimum
TCAGCTTTAAAAATAATCATAAATCAATGAATAAATCTTAAAGAGAAGTTTAAAATTTATTGTTTATTTATAGAAAAGGCCTATTAAAAATGTTTTCTTACAAAACTGTCCTTAGTTTCGCAATTATCTGATGTATAGTTGATGACGTAATAGTACCAGCACAATGTAAAATAAATCTTAAATATTTGAAAAGGGTTATCAAAATAGTGAAAATTAATTATTTTATAAATTCCGTAAAAAATAAATATTAGCACTAAAAAATTCACCGCGCAAACACTTGAATATAATTGTTAATTTAAATTAAAATCACAAGATAAGATGAAATGAAGATCTTTATAAAATATCCACCTCTCCTTAGAGAGTATTACAAATTATAGTCTGCAATGTATCGATGGCTCTGCCACTGTGATGTTGTTCTGACACGTCAAACAATGTATTTACCAAGTGAATAATCGCGTTTCCTAGGCTACAGTATTAAAATGAAGCATCACTCATGTAGGCTTTCAAGCAACATAAGGTCCACTGTGGTGGAGAGTGGGTCCGTTCACGATACACCGTACATATGGTGGTTTCAAATGCAGCCGCCCTTAACAAGTCTCACCTGGAATTGAACATTAGGAGCAATGATATTTTCATAACATTTTAGATATCGTTCTTTGAATTTCTTATTTTGTATTCTTTGTTCCACAATATAAATTCACAAATATCACTAAAAGATGTACTTACTTACTTACCTTCTAACTAGTTATTAAGTAATTAATTAAAGTTACCCCAATTTACATAACAGTATACAAAATTGCACCTGAAAATAAGGTTTGGAATAAAAACGTTATTATTTATAATTACATTTTATTTTTCAAATTTCAATTTTATTTTTCCGTTTTGGATATCATCAGACTTCGGGACATTATTTCAATCCGTGTTAAACCTATAATGTTTTGTAACATATAACTTAACATGATTAAAAAATGCTTTTAGTGAGAATGTTTTTATGACACTGCACTTATTTGTGGCCAACATGCCATATGCATCATTGTTGCGGATACTAAATGTAGTTATAGTGGTGGATATCTAGCTTATATAACACATCCGTAAAATTTGAATTCACGCATTGACAATAAAAAATTTGTGTAATGCATAAAAGCCCGATACCACAGGCGCAGGCAATTGGAAAGCAACTTTGGGGTATCCTTCCGTGCTTAATTTGTAATCATATTGCCAAAAATTTGTATATAGGTACTTAAAATAAAAAGATTTGAAGCAATAGTTATGAATTGTATTTAAATAGTTTAGTTTTTAAGTATCGTCCATGTTTAATCGTTTAAGTTTCATAGTTTGCAATATTTATACTCAGATGCTAATAAACTGTAAAAACTCTAGGTACATCTAACTATATTCATCTTTAAATCCACATGTTTCACATTCCATTTAGTCTAGGGATTTTTCCTAACATGACCGAGAAGTATAAATCAATGCTTACAAACTATCTTTAAATAAGCGTGGCAGATAGAATCATAAATCTCGTTACTTAGTGGCATGCACCTTGTGAGTAGTGGAACAGAAGTTGATTACTCATTGCCATGCAAGTTAAACGTTCGGCGATCCCATGTCCTGGTAAAACTATGTCATGATAGGTGCAATTTAATGTTTCTAAAATAGAGGACGCTGAGATAAGCATTATCGACAAAAATTAAGAAAGGTCTTTTACGATGGTTTCGGTCATGTAGAGCGAATGGATGATGAAGAACGGCTAAAAAAATAATATGCGACTGGCCTGGATGTACAATTTGAGGAAGGCCGAGAAATAACCATGGCATGATCAAGTTTAAACAAGTTCTTGAGAGTGGGCATTAAGAAGTAGGAATAATCGACGTGCAAATTTGCCATGAGTTGATGTAATGAATATGGAGGAAGCAAGAGAAGTATGCCAGGACAGAGTGGTGTGGCGAAAAAGTCCTCCTCATCTGCCTACCACTTCGGGGAAATGGCGTGATGGTTAATTAGTTGGTTAGTTAAGGAACTTAATAAAATGTCTGATTTGTTCAATATATACCAAATTATTATAACTAAATACTACTACACATCCTTATCCTCGCATCAATGGTAGCAAGGGAAAGTAGTAGTCGCGCGATCTAAAAATGGCAGTTAATACGTTCTAGTTTACCAGTCCAAGGTATCACACATAAATATTTTAAAATCAAAATTCACATGTAAATAAACTACGTATATAAAAAAATATCAAGAGAACTGCACTGGTACGAACCGATGCAGTGCCCTATGCACCATTGGGGGCGGATAAGAACAAAGTGAGTAGCAGTATTACATATTTCATGTCGACCTCCTGCGGGAATCGAAAACGGGAAAATATTATTAAGCACAAACTTATTCGTAAAAAAAAAACGTTTTGTATAATAACTTGAAACACGTTATAAATACGTACTTGGTTATTATTTTTATCTTAATAATATATCTAACGAGCGTACGGCTCTCTTCAAGTAGACTTGAAGAGTGGGGGAGCTGAAATTTTTAGAAATAAAATTTAAGTATAATTCAACAGTTTATAATTATTATTTTCTAGAAATTTATTTATTTAATAGAAAGTGTTTTGGTGGCCCTCGTAGGGAAATAACTAAAAACATTTAAAAAAAATGATTTCGGCCATCTAATAACTAAACGTTGTAGCATCAAAAAGTTAGTTTTTGGTGAATCGCGTTTTTAGTTTTTGTAGTCAATGGATTTGAATAGCGCGCCGTGTTTTTAAAAATTATGAAATCCTTAGCAGAAAGATAAATATTTGACATAATATCTGGACATGTAGAATTAAGTTTAGACTTAAGACATTTAGGAGCGATTTACTCGTATTTCAAGTTTAAACAATTCGTGACGTTATTAATTTATTTATAAACATGAGTCTCTTGTCTTGTTACGGTGGTACTTGGTTATAGAACGTAATTAATTTGATAAAAAAATGGTCACATGCGCAAAAAAATGTTGCGTCAGCCATGTTGGACTTTAAAATAAATGCTGTGTTCGAAATCAGGACCCCTAATAATTCCCGAAAATGATACCCATGTTTTTAAAAAAAGTGCATCGGCCATCTTGATTTTAAAAATAAACAAAAAATCCGAAACCCCCAGAACCTCCAATAACCTTGAAAATGATACGGGCACGCTCCAGAGACCCACAGAGCCACAGACCGATGAGAAATCGACATTATAGGGGAGTTTTCCTGCCGGAGGCTAGCTTGTCAGGAGACCTTCTCCCTCTTATACTTACTGGTTTTATGTTGGATAGTCAAAACAAAATTGGAAATCAGGGCCCCTAATGATACTCATGTTCATATTTTTTTAATACATCGGCCATCTTGGATTTAAAAATAAACAAAAAATCCAAAACCAAGAACCCCCAATAAAACCTTAACAAAATGATACGTCTTTCGGCACGCTTACCAGAAACCCACATATGTGCCTCCACTTGCACCTCCGCTTTGAAAAATCGACATTTATATAAAAAATGGGGTCATTTTTTTTACTGCCGGAGGCTAGCTTTAGCAGGAGACCCAAAATTTAGGTTTTTCTTGAAAAATATCCTACTGGTTTCAATGTCCCATATTATAATGGAAATGTATTTTAGCCGAAAATCGTAAGAGCTTTTATGTATAAAAAAAAATACCGAATCTATTATATTTATGAGTTTTAAAAAATCGCCACGTAACGTTGGAAGCGTTTTTTATAGTCAATTAAAGTTATTGGGAAAATCCATATACAAAAAATTTTTATTATGGAAAAAGTAAAACAAAAATCGATACCTTTAAATAACTTTGTAAATTACTAGCTAGAGCTATTTTTTCGGTACCCACGAACGCCAAATTTAGTCTTGTCTCGATTTTATAGCATAAAATACGCCTCTGTAGTTTTTTTTTTTTTAAAAAAAACTCTCGTGTCGAATCGGGATACCTAGTATGGAGAAAAAATGCACTGAAAATACAAACGCAAATATGTCCGTTAAAAAAGTATTTCAGCTAATGATATTGCGATCGGAAAGACGATACGGAGCGGCCACAAAAACTCGAAGAATGGCCATTTACGGAAAAAAAATCATTAAAAATTTTTAAAGAAGCAAATTTTTTCCGGTCGAAGGTAATAACGGTCTTCCGAGGTAAATGGCACGGGTATCGGGCGATGCACCTATCGTAATCGATGAGGAAACCAAACATTATAGGGGCGAATCCCCGCCGGAAAATAGTATGTCACCTGTCAAACTCGGACTCTCTCCCTCTCTGATTTATGAAAAAAGTGCGAGTGGAAGAGGGACAAACGCCCTTAAATGAATAATATATAGGTCGACGATACGGCTCTCTTCAGTAGACTTGAAGAAATTTAAATATAAAATTCCAATAGTTTGTAATTATTAAATGTTTTTATTCAAAAAAATACTAATCCCATATAATACTCGAGCAATTAATTTAGATTAATTTAACTTGTTTTGGTGGCCCTCGTAGGGATAATAACTAAAAAAAATTATAAAAAGTGATTTCGGCCATCGAATAACTAAACATCAAAAAGTTAATTTTTGAACCATCGCGTTTTAGTTTTTTTAGTCAAAGGATTTAAAATAGCGCCTCCAGTGTTTAAAAAAATTATGAAATTCTTAAAACGAAATTATAAATATTTTACATAATAAGGGACTATGTAGAAAAGGATTTACTTGTATTAAATTTCAAGTTTAAACAATTCGTGACGTTATTAATTTGTTAAAAAAATGGGTCTCTTGTCTTGTAACGGTTGGTACTTGAACAATAGAACGTAAATTAATAATGTTATAAAAAAATGATTTAAAAAATGTATGAAAATCCAAAACCAGAACCCCCAATAACCTTGGAAATGATACCCTGTTCATATTATCAAAAAAGTTGCGTCCGCCATCTTGGAATTAAAGCAAATGCATTATTTGAAATTAGGACCCCACCATAACGCATTTTAGTTTTATTAAAAAAAGTTATAAAGTAACATAAGCTATCAATCTCATATTTAAAAAAATCCATTTGCTCTACATGGGAAGAATTTATGAATGGTGTTGATGATTATTACATTTTTAAAATGAGAAGTTATTAGGTATTCTTAAAATAAAAATAGCTTTTTCAGGAATTATGCAGAGTCCATATGCTCCAAATTTAAACAAATGTTCTTTAAACTCAAAGAATGAAAAAAAAAACGCCTACGGAACGCTTCAAAAAAATATATTAATAACCGTGCATTGTCAACTTTATAAAATTTTATTCCATACAAATGAAGGTAGGGAACTTTTTATAGCAATAAAAAAACATTTTTGGTCCAATGTCGACGATTTAATCCGTGACTGTCTTTTTCAAAAGCAACAATAAAGATTTTCAATTAAAAAAAATCATTTGGAAAACGATAATAATTTCTTATTTTTCATCACAATACGGATTTATCTTGTAAAAGTTGGAATCAAGGTGTAAATAGATCAAAAAATTTAAATAAATGAAAAGTCCAGCTGTCAAAGTCAAAAGCATTTTGTATTTAGATAAATTTGCTAAAAAATATTTGTTTGAAAGGCAAAATAATAATTTTATTATGATTAAATAAAACACTGTTATGTGTTACTATTGGTTTATTCTATAAAAATAGAATTTACCTACACTACCTGGTTTCGGGAGTAACGTTCTCCCATCGACTGGTGAAAAGACACTAAATTAGAATACCCCTGTGTTTAGATTCTTAAGTATTGCAATTTAAATTTTTCTGTATTTTTCTGTACAACATCTGTATTCTAATTTAGTGTCTTTTCACCAGTCGATGGGAGAACGTTACTCCCGAAACCAGGTAGTGTAGGTAAATTCTATTTTTATAGAAATAAACCAATAGTAACACATAACAGTGTTTTATTTAATCATAATTCATTATGAAGTGTTACAAAGTGAATGCCGAATCAATCAACAAAATAATAATTTTATTAGTCATAGACAGAGGAAATCTATACGGAAACATAGGTAGGTACTTTTTATTTTAGGCGGGGTTTTAATATTATTTTCTACGTAATGGTAACACATTTTATTTTGACATTTATTAATTAGGCGAACAAATAATCATTATAAATACACAGACGTTTCATCTTTCGTCTCGCTTTTACCAAGCAGAAAAAGGTGCCTCTCACTCACACATCCGCTTTGGGAAATTCATTTATTAATTGATAATTTATATGAAAAATGAACATCGGGGTCAATTTTTTTTTACAGAAACGGTTAGATTTCCGCACCTTCTAGCGATTAGACCCGAAATTTAGGTTTTCGTAATGAAAAATATGTCCAGCGTTTAAAAAAGAAAATCCCATACAGTTTACTATGGGGAATGTATTTTAGCTGATATCTAATCGAAAAAGGCTTTTATATATTAAAAAAAAATACGCGAATCTATAATATATTTATGAGTTGTACGTAGAAATTGAACAACATGTAACTTTGAGGCATTTTTAAGGTCAGGAGAGAGCAAAAAAAGTTACTATGGAAAATCCTATACAAATAAAATCGCAAAAGAAAAACTTAATAACTTTGTAAATTTTCCAGCTAGAGCTATTTTTACGGTACCCACGAACGCCAAATGTAGTCTAGTCTCGATTTATAGCATAAAATACGACTCTGTAGTGGTTTTTTCGACCAGGACGACTCTCGTGTCGAATCGGGAGACCTACTATGGAGAAAAAATGCCCGAAAATACAAACGCAAATATGTCCGTTTAAAAAGCATTTCGGCTGATGAAATTGTGCTCGAAAGAATGATACGGAGCGGCTGCAAAAACCCATCACGAAAAAAGTCAGAATCGAGTCGCGCTTTTTGAAAAAAAAGCAAAAATCGTTTGTATGAAGAATGGCCATTTACCGAAAAAAACGCATAAAAACGCTTCTAATGATGCTAAATTTTTCTACCGGTCGAAGGTAACAGTCTCCCGAGCTATAGGCACGCTTCAGAGATCCTCAAACCCATATAGACCGATGAGAAATCAAACATTATAGGGGCGAATTCCCGCCGGAGGGCTAGTATGTCACCTGTCAAACTTCGGACTCTCTCCCTCTCATACGGAGAAAAGTGCGAGTGGAAGAGGGACAAACGCCCTTAGGTGAATAATATATAGGTCGATTATTTGACGCAGTTTCCATAAATACAAATCATAATAAAAACATAATATATTATATAATGTCAAAATTCATTTCAAATAGTATTTTATACGTATACTAAATTCAAAGAGATCTAATTTGTATTGTATTACTACTGACTTTAAAACATAAATAATTTAAAAAAAAATTGCAATACCAATTTCTAACTAATTTATTTTCGTAAATAACATTTTGAGTGTGTCCAAATACTTGTAGACAAAAACTGGATTTCACCCATTACGGGCTAATAATTACAATTTTGTCACCTCAACACAGGCGAGAAGTTTGGAAGGGAATATGGATATCTAGGCATTTACAGGGCTTATGACCTGTCATTGGCTGGGTTAAGTGGCCACTTGATCTATTACAACATTCCCTATTCCACCAAGTATTTGATATCCATATCTGCCAATTATCATAATTTGTATATATACAGTGAAATGGCGGCACGCTTCACATGTGAACACTCTCTGTCATCCATTGAGAAAATTGCTAAGCATTTTAGCAGTAATACATCAAGTGGCCACTTAACCCAGCCAATGACAGGTCATAAGCCCCGTAAACGCCTAGATATCCATATTCCCCTCCAAACTTCTCGTTTCTGTTGAGATGTCAAATTGTATTTATTTTCGGTGTAAATAAGTATAAAATTAAAAATATTTTATTCACACAAGTTTTTTATGAGAAGAAATAAATTCTAGGACGTATTTAATTTTGTAATGTACCCTATTAGAAGATTTTAATGTAGTAAAGTAATTTAAAGCGAAGGGTGTGAAGTCTCTTTTGTATCGCAATAAAACAAAACGATGTCTTTATTCCCGCAATAAACACATCCCCAATTGAACCCTTTATTTACCACAAACGTCAAATCGTCCCAACAAACGCCGCGTACGAGTTTATTAAGCGATGGAAATAAATTTAGTGACAAGTTGAGGAGAAAAATTCGTTCAGTTCGGTGATTTATCATAATTATTCGACGGCCGGACCGACTGTGGGTAGAAATATTGTTATAATCTGTGGGTAGGAATATTGTTATTATATGAGGGTACCGGTATGCCTAAAGAGCTAAAGAGTCCAAGTACTCCGCCATATACATACCTAATATAAATCTTCTTATTATACGGTATATTGCACTCTACCGCCTACGGCTAGTGGCCTTAAAAGGGAGGGATTGTTTGATATAAATTACTCCTATTGGTTGATATGGACACCAATGTTGATTGATTAAAAATTACAGCCAATCAGTGGACTCATACACAACTGCTCCTTTTTTGATAAGCGATCGGCCGCCAGTTTCCGCGCATCCTCCCCAAGTCAGGTCCACGTCCCGCAGCTCTGACGCAAACTGCAGACTTGTAAAATAGACAAGCATGGTTATGGTTAAGGCTCTCGGGAGGCATACGTAGTATACGACCCAGCCATCCGAAACGCCTTCGCCGGAGGACAGTAGGTATCATTTGCTTCACCGCTGTGTTCCTTACAGTATCAAACCACCGCACACCTAATATATTTCTAAGACACTTAATCTCAAAACTCAGAAGCCTGCTATTTTGGGCCCTGGTTAGGTGCCGTGATTCGCAGCCATGGAGAACAGGTGTGATGCAGGTGTTATAAAGGCGGCTTTAATTACTTACTATCAAAATTTATTTACTAAGTACGTATTGGTAATGAAATGATTTATATGTATTGTTTGCAACAATCAATATTTCAATGACCTATTTACGTAGAATATGTACTTTCATTACCTATTTGATATGTATTATTACAACTCACCTGCCTATTTAAATTTAACTAAGATATTACAAATACCACTTTGAATAATATATACTCATTTATTCGGCGGGTTATTATTTCTTTAAATTTTTGAACAATAGCCTAGCAATTATTATACAAAAACGCCACTCACATCTGACACACTTCCATACAATATTAATATAATTAAAATACTTTGTTTATTCACCACTGATGTACGGTTAAAATTTAGTGTCAATTATTTATCCAATACAATTATGAAATCATTAATATTCAATAAGCAATCGATATCTTTCACTTAACGTATAAAAACGTAAAGACATTCAGTTTTATTCTAATAAATATGAAATATTATATTGATCAACAATGACTCCATATTCTTAGTAATAAACTTTATACAAAAAACTGTTTTTTTGTTTCAAACATACCGCTTTTATGGTACTTTCCAAATAGAATTACCTTTTTAAATTGTGCCTCCTATAATTGATACCTAATGCGTTTGAGTATTAATTTTTCATTTTTACCCACAATGTTATTATGTGTTATAATATAATAACAAGAGAATTAATTTATTGGTTCATTCCCTTCTCCGTGGTGCATATAACACTGTATATGTAGTAGTTACACCAGTGCGCAGTGCAGTGTATTTTGATAATTTTGATTTTTATGAATGTAAGATGATCAGTTTTACGTTTCAATGCCAGTCTAAGGTACCATGCATTAAATATTGATGTAAAAAACTCATTTTAAATACGTATTTCGTGTTTACCTAAACGGGAATCGAACCCGCGACCTCGTACGGGCCACTACACGACGGACAGACCAGAAATTGGTTAGTGGAATATTTCTTAAGTTGACTTTGGTATTTTGCATACAAAAAAATGCATATCCAATACACAAATGCATATTAAAACATAAACGAATATCCCACAAAGGCATAACTTGTTCATGGGTATACAAAGTATGTCGATGTGAATTTATTTACACTCTTTCAAACAAAAATTATAAATTTAATCCAAAGAAAAAGATAATTATAAAAATAAAAGATTCTATGTTGACACACGAGTATATAAATTATTTTTGTAGGAATAAAAAATGGAAAAAAAATCATACTACATAAGAAGAAAAGAAAGAAATAAAAGATAATTATAAAAATATTAGATTACTGTGATTGGTTATGTTTAACAACATTTTGAACATATACAAATACTTGTAGACAAATTACTGGATTATATCCATGTAAACGCCTAGATAACCCACATTCGTTTCCAGAGTTTCTCTGTCTCTGTTGGGATATCAATAATATGAGTTATGTTTAACTTTATAGCAAAAATGAATCTACATTTACAGCATTTATCCAACTCTGAGTTAATTTGTTTGTTAATTAATCTGGGTTTGAAGTTTTTGTTTTGGTAGCTGATGATTTTGACTAAGGGTTGATTGGTTTTCAGGCTGGAGGCATAGATCTGAAAGAGAATCTGACGGCTGGAGCAGCATCTTGGCCCTACCCCTCTGTTTACCACCCTTACGATGCAGCCTTCGCTGGCTACCCCTTCAACGGGTAAGTTACAACATAATTTATCTAATGTTTATCTAAATTAAAAAAACTACATTTATGAAGTAAATCTGTAGAAGGCAGAGGTTGATTGAATCGCAATTGTAATGAGAATCAGTAGTATTTCAATTTACCTGCATACATATATTGAATAAATAGAGAATACTAGTTCGAGATGGGAATTTACATTTTTGCCCAAATAAAATTACTTCAATCGACATTTTCTCATACTTACTTCTCTTTCCATCAAAATTTGCTTCTTAAGTTCCTTTTTGATTGACTGAGTATATATTTTCATAAATAAAACCCAAATTAATCAAATTACCCTTAAATACTACAAGTAATTGTTTTATATAAGAAGGTACACATCATATCGCACCTTAAATACAAAACTGAACTTTGCATGGAGTCGGAAAAATAAGGATGAAAGTAGATTGAATGCAGTTGAAATGCGATCTCTCAGGCGAATGTGTGGTAAAACTATGTATGATAGGTGCACTAATGTTGAAATCAGAGCAGAATGCAAAGCTGAGATAAGCATTATCGACCAAATTTATAAAGGTCTTTTTGCTCGTTGGTTCGGTCATGTAGAGCGAACGGATGATGAAAGAACGGCTAAAAAAATATAAGATGCGACTGTGCCTGAATGTAGAAGTCAAGAAGGCCGAGAAAGACATGGCATGATCAAGTAAAACAAGTGCTTGAAAGTGGGCATGTAAGAGGTCGGAATAATCGACGTGCGTGCATGAGAAGATGTATGAATGTGGAGGAAGCAAGAGAAGTATGCCAGGGCAGAGTGGTATGGCGTTCTATCCTCTCTGCCCACCCCTTCGGGGAAATGGCGTGATGGTTAGTTAGTTAGTTAGCTTTTGGGAAATCGCAAAAATGTGAGTTTATTTCTATGCCTGTTTCATTGAATATCTTGGCATAGGAAAAATATAGAAACACGATTCTTAGACAGAAATGTGGCGATCGGTTTGTGGTATAACTTAGTATTCTCAAAATTTCGACATATTAGAAGTACGGTATACTATTAATCATTCATGGTACGATATATTTTTAAAACGTTTATTCTAATGCGCACTAAATACGGGAGGGAAAACTACAGTTTCTTGTACAGAAAACTGTACGGCCTGTCAAAAGACACTCAAAACATGTACATTTTAGCGTGATCGTAAGTTTATATCGTATGTTTGCACACAGGAAATTGTTGATATGGCTAATAATGTACATATGTTATTGGTTTTTTTTGTTTTTAAAAGCCTTCAACATATCAATGTCTACTTAAACGATTACATAAAAAAAAACATTAACTGTTAAGTCAGCCAAATTTAGCACCGACCATTCAATATTCCATCTAGATTTCGCTTTATACGGGACAGTTTGCAAACTGCACAAGAAACTGTACAGTTCTCTGGTGCCCTTATAAAGACTCAAAATACAAGCAGTTAAAAGTAATTACTGCATTTAAGAAATTACTTAAGTCCAACATTATGCTGGGTAAAGGGATAATTATTAACCCGTCTATGAACGAAATCCATCATTGTTGCCAACAATCAATCATTATTATAAACAATTAAACAATCGTAACATTTCGGCCACCAGCGAGGTTGAACATTGAACGGACATTGTGTCGTGTGTTAATTGGCGGTAGTAAATTGTTTGTTAGCCGGTCATATTATATTATGTGCCGTCATTGTTCCGACCAGGAATACATCTTGTACCAAAGGACATCTTGTTTCTGGCCAGAACAATAGTTAAGAGACATATACATACACTATTCCAATACACAGATGAAACTGGCTTATAAAAGATATTCATTACCTACCTTTTTGTGCTAAACGAGACCGTATCCTGTTTCAATTACGTTAACATGTCCTTATGTTTGATTACTTTTTTAAATATTCATCTCTAAGCACTTTATTCATGAAAAACGATAGCGGATTTTCAACTAAGTAAACAAGATATTTGTCTAAACAACATTTTGAGGGACGTCGGCTAAAGTGCATTTTTTAATGGAATTAATAGTACCTACCTTTATGTACTTAAATTTATTTATTTATTTAAAAACTTCATATATAATTACACAGCAAGTATGCAATATCTTGAGGATTGGTGGGAAGGGATGGTGGAATGGTGGGATATTTCCTTTTTAATTATAAATGAGGTTTTAAAATAAATAAAGTAAGAACATCCTCAATTGAAAAAAAAACCTTGTTCTAATTTAAGTATGCCCACTTTTACATGAGTAAGATTGTCTGAATTGATAAAAAAAACTTTCATTTTCAGTTAATTTAAAATAAATCCTTGGTCTGTAAACGTCAACACGATTACTTATAAACTTATTTAACTTCTAATTCCTTATAACTAAAATACGTAAATATATTTTTTAAAGCCGGTTTGTACTGAATCTAAATAATAAATAAAAGGTCTATCTTAGGACATGCGCACTTCAAAGCAGGCAGGATGAAAGCTCTGGGTAGCAAAAGACTACACAATCCCTGCTGGGGTGACCACTCTATAGCGAATTATTAATGACGTCAGAAGGGTGCTAGTGGTCATCCAGACAAGCCCTGACCATCCAGTCCACCACAATCTCTTTACAATTTTCAGGACGTGAAAGTTTCAAAGTATTTTCAAAGCAGGAATCACTACAGTAAATACAATGCGGGATATGGCGTCGATTATGAGATCGATATGAGCATTTATCGACTTTGTACCGACGAAATCTTAAAGATAAATTCTTTAACTTATCAACTTCAAATATCTACATGTAGATACAGTGAGGATTCTAGTGTTGTAGGTTTTTGACACAATTAAGAAAAATTAACCGATGATCTATGTTTGTCAAAAGATATAGAAAATAAACAAAGATATTAATAATTAACTAAGAATAGATCCGGACTCCGGTAAAGTGGTTAGAGTAACAAAAAAACCTTATGTTTCGTTTTCTTACGTGATGTTTTTAAATTCTGTGAAAAACCTATGCACCTAGTATGTAAACTTCATCATCATAATACCTTATCACGCTCCCTATGTGGAGCATATGGAATCCTCAACCTAGCCTCCCAGGCCAAGCGTTCGGCCGCCACGTTCCCCGTGCATCCTCCCAAGTCAAGTCCACGTCCCGCAGCTCTGACGCAAAACTGCCGACGAATTGTCAACAGTGGACGACCAGGACGCCGAGAGCCTAATGCCTTGTAATATAGGCAAACGTAAACCTACGCGGATAGAAATTATTATTTATATTATTATTATGGATAATTTATATAGCGCCGTTTTCGTATAAATATACCTCAAGGGCGCTTTATATTTGAAATTTAACGGTTGGGAATTTTTATGTGAGTGAAAACATCAATTTCTGTGTAGAAAGTACGTTTATCAAAATTAATCTAAAGATTTAGAGAAAAACATATTAGGTCTGACCATGCGCGCTAAATGGAGGATTTTGCGAGCGATTTGAAAATGAGCGCCATTTCAAACCGCGCCTAAAAAATTCATATGACATCGTTTAAAAATTTTAGTTAAAAATCTTGAGCATATTAGAGATTTTTTTTGGGAGTTTTTAATCATTTTTTAAAAATAAAAAATATTAAAGAAATGTAACCAAGTGTGTATAGGTCACTGCTTTGGTATTGTATCTTAATAGTTAATTCCATAAAGGGTTGTGGTATAAGTATTATACATTTCTGTGACCAATCACACGAGTGCGATTGCATTTGGCTTATTGGTATTTTTTAAAAAAAAAAACCCCCCCCCCACAATTATTTTAAGAATTAAATATTCCAGCACTATGACAGGTCATAAGCCCTGTAAAACCCTAGTGTATCCATATTTCCTTTTCAAATTCGACGTCTCTGTTGAGATGTTAAATTGTTTTTTTAAATTATATATTATTTTATTATTATGCGATATTGCTATAATATATTCTTTCATTCACGTTTAGGTACCCATATAACCACTATCTTGAAAAAATAAAAAACGTAAATTTACTATTAATCACTTATTTTCAAAATAAAATAAGGATTTTTAATATTCCTACTTATACGATAACTATGCATGTTATTTGGTCCCAATAAAATAGCTTCTTAATGATTCTAGGAATCCAACTATTAAAGATGTTGGAATTCGGCAAGCTTACTTCGTGACAAATTTTTTAATGAACATTTCATATGATCCAACTTCGATCAAAAATGCATTAAATATTTCTGTTTGGGGATATTTGGGATGTATCCTTATTCATATGATATATAAAGGTTAAATTTTAGTTATATATGCTTTATTAGTTGATTATTTGTAATGATTTATTTTAATACCTCCGGTTATTGATGGGAATCACATTTATGTATGGCTTTCATATATTTGAAATCGTTCTTTCATCATACATTCGCCCTAATGACCGAACCAACTTAAATGACCATTCTTAATGTTTGTCGATAATGCTTATCTCAGCCTTGCATTCTGCTCTAATTATGAATGCGAACGGTGCCAGGATGTAGAAGTCGAGGAAGGCCGAGATTAAGGACAATGGCATGATCAACGGTAAAACAAGTGCTTGTACCAAAGTGGGCATGTAAGAAAGTCGGAATAATCGACGTGCGTGCATAGAGAAGTTGTATGAATGTGGAGGAAGCAAGAGAAGTATGCCAGGACAGAGTGGTGTGGCGTTCTATCCTCTCTGCCTACCCCTTCGGGAAATGGCGTGATGGTTAGTAAGTATAGGCTTTCTTAGTCGAATATATTAGATTCGTTTTTTAGAAGTTAGAATTTAAAATTAAAATTAATAATCTACGTTATTTTATAAATTATTGAATGATTTTAAATGTTTGCTATTACTCACTTTTGTTTACTAGAATTGATTATAATAATATAGAAAAAAATTTAAAAATATAAAAATTACCTAATCTTACTGTTGAACGAGAAACCATGTTAAATAATTTGTAAATTGCAGCAACGGCGATAGTGTTTTTTTTACAACATTTCAAAATACTTATATATGGAATTAACTGATCATTTGCCCGAAGATAAACTGAACTTGGTACCTACCAATGCAATTGCTATATGATCTACTATTCTACAATGACAGGAGATAAAGGAGTGTGAGTGGTTAGAACAAGAGTTGTTTAGTTTATTTAGGAGGTATTGTAATTAATTGATGTTAAACGAATTCGATAACTCATCAAAATATTAATGAATTAAACTGTAGATATATTCAAATCACCAGATGCTTTTTATCATAATTAAAAACTAATAAAACCACGCCTTAATTACTCATTTGTTACATTACGACTAACGGTATCGATTTCATTATATAAAACACCATTAATTATTATGAGGCCAATGATCGAAGAAAGTTCGTGTCCTGTCATTAATGTGTAATGTAAAAGAAATCTTAGGTATTTCAATAGTGAAAACCAATGAAAAATTATATTATCACAATTTGACATCTCAATATACCTATACGAGAAGTTTGGAAAGGAATATGGATATCTAGGCGTCTAGAGGGCTTATGACCTGTCATTGGTTGGGTTAAGTGGCCACTTAATGTATTTCACAATTCCCCATGTCACCTAGTATTTGATATCCATATCTGCCAATTATCAGAACTTGTATAATATACAGTGAAATGGCGCGACGATTCACATGTGAACACTCTTTGTCATCCATTGAGAAAATTGCTTAGCATTTTAGCAGAAAACCTTTATTACAAGTGAGATTCTTACCGAATTATTATCACCTACTAGTAAACGCCTCTTTAATTTGTTACGCTTATAAATTTTACCAGCTAATTTTATAAAACAACATTTTGAGTGTGTCCAAAGACTTGTAGACAAAAACTGCTTTTCACAATGGATGACAGAGAGAGTTTCATTTCACTGTATATAAACAAGTTCTGATAATTGGCAGATATGGATATCAAATACTAGGTGACATGGGGAATGTTGTAATACATCAAGTGCCACTTGAACCAGCCAATGACAGGTCATAAGCCCTGTTAACGCCTAGATATCCATATTCCCTTCCAAAACTTCTCGTCTCTGTTAAGATATCATATATTGTTATTATTAGTCCGTAAAAGGGTGAAATCCAGTTTTTGTCTAAAAAGTATTTTGGACACACTTAAAAGCAATGTGTTTATAAATGCATGTTATATTTTATAATTACATCATGAAATATATTGTATTCGCCTATTTTAGAAAACATACTTAAGGTACCAGACCCAAATAACGCCCACCTCGTCAATTGATTTTCGCATAAAATGATTTTGATCCAATAATTAAAATCTTTTATTTTCTGGTAAACGAACCGTGGAGAGGGTTCCAAGCTGGTTAAGTCTAGTCCTGATTGCTGTGTGGTGCATTTATAAATATGTGCTATTTTTAAATGGCTTTTTATCTGGAATTAATATATTTAATGGGCCTTATTAGGATCCGGGCTTATTTTTGAACAGGTACCAAACAAAAATAATAAATACCCTATATTTCTTTAAACGTGTAGTTGTCTACATTTAAAAATATTAACATTTGCAATTTTATTTGTTCTAATAGCGTGGGTTAGTAAAAATTGATAAGCGTAATACCAATTTTCCTAAGAATTTGAATAGCCTGATTGATGGATGTTGATACACAAACGTTTATTGGTATCACGAGGGCATTAAATATTTATATAAATAGAATCGTATGCCTATATGACATACAGCCTGAATCCAAAACTGCTGAATTATAAATTGATGAACCGTTTTATAAACATTGGAAGTCAATCTATAAATTTATTGCAATAATTTGAAAACTGTAGTTAGGGGTAATATTTTAGGCTAAGGCCTAGTTTAAATGGATAATCCGCAAGAATCTCAGCCAATCTTTGCTCGCAAACTTCGTCGGCTACGCGCATCGTAAACCACATCAATATTATATCACGCCACACGCCAACTCAGTAACTAAAATTGCTTTGTTACAAAAAAATATTTATTTATAAACAAAAAATGAAATGTTTTCATGTTTTGTTAAAAACTAGGTACTTAATTTTTTAAATTCATTGGCTGGGTTAAGTGGCCACTTGATGTATTACAAATTTCCCCATTTCATCTAGTATTTAATATCCATATCTGCCAATTATCAGAACTTGTATATCGTGGGTATACTGGCAAAAAACGTTAACTCTAATATACCTGTTTTGAGAAATCAAGCATTTAAGTTTTTTTTTCCAATTTTTTATTTTTTTTTTTTATTCTATTGCATTATGAGTTGAAACTTTAATTATTTCTCATTTTTTCAAACATGTAATTAATTTTCATACTTAGAAAACTTTTATTGTTAATAGCAGTATTTCCTTTTTATTTTAGAGAAAGAAAGAAATATGATTTTAGGTTAGGTACTTCAGAAAAAAAGCGCTTTATAAGTTATCCAAAATTTGTGTTTCTGCGATTGTAGAGCTTTAAAAACTTAACAATACTGCATCATTAAGTCCAAACAGCATATTTTCGAGTTAGCGTTTTTTGCCAGTATACCCACGATATATACAGTGAAATGGCGCGACGCTACACATGTGAACACTCTCTGTAATCCATCTCATCTCTGTTTGAGATGTCAAATTGAAAATTAAAATAGTTTTATCATTGTTCCCCTAATTATTCAACGTACAGCACCCTTGAGGTAATTTCTCACACAAAAATGGCGGTTAATAAATTAGCCAACAATAGTAATAATAATAACTTCACCAAAAGGCTATCAACAAAATATAATAGTCAAATTCATTATTGTTAAGGGTCCACCTACGTTTTTGGGTCTTCACCCCCTTAAAACAAGGTTGTTTCTTCCTTTCCGCAAAACCACTAACCCTTTTCACCCCTTAATACACTCGAAAATTTCGTTTTATATTCCACCACATAATTTTAAGCAATAAAATATGGATAGGCGTACTTCTGAAGGGTTTAAGAATTATAAAAGTAGGTCTTTTTTATCACCGAATGAAAGTACAACGCTTATAATTATTTTAATCTGGATTTTATATCTTCTGGGCGTTATTAATGTGGACATTATAAATTATTGTAGACACAAGTGGATAAAAGCGTTATGAAGCTTATTAATTTTCAAAAATTCTCTTCCTTACGCTGACGTAAGGTTTATTTACTAACCGCTTTTTAATATGAATCTAAACACGGTATGATAAAATATGAAAGCCAACATTATGTATCTGATCCACAAATCAACAGATTTTTTAAAAATAAAAAATATTTTCACTGTGTTGTGTGCTACAGGTATTAAATTCAGATTTTCCGTTTATTTTTGTAAATTTTAATAATACCTATTATTATTATAAACACGAAATTAAAAAAAATAAAGCTACTGTAATGATTATAAATTTATTTAAATCGCAATTTATGATTCAAACAACAACTTATTTACACTAATCGGTAGGTACCCAACAACGGATTAAGTTCTTTGACAAGACACGTATTATTTATGTAGACAGATTACTGAACTCCCGGCGGCAGTCAATATATGTATATAGAAAGGCCCAATCTTCTGGAAGTTTCGGCGTTCGCGTATCGAAGACTTTTATGCAAATCCGCGCCAATCCAGAATGTTCGATAGACATACTTTCTTTTTTACGTGGTTTTATTACAGTACTTTCTGATCAGTACAATAGTACCGAACTCACTTATATTTTATAGTATTATACATAATAACGTCATGTTGAATTTGAACATTCTACTACTGCTACTACATTCCCTTATCTGCACCCAATGGTGCATAGGGCACTGCATTGGTACATTGGTACTCCAAGTGATATTTTTAATGGATTCCTCACTGGGGAACCTCGTGCCGAGGAAAGCATTTTACAGGTTAATGTTTGTTTATTCGTTATTTTTATATTAAAAATGTAAATGTTTTGTATTCAAAATTAATTAATTAATTGGGAAAACATGGAGTACTTGTGTTGAAGATGATTTCATTAATAAAAAACGGATAGTGCCATTCTGCCAGAATAAAATCATCCCACTATTTAACGGCCCCATTAACATCTCGGCTATAAAATTCCTTGCCAAAAATGCAGTGACGCATTTAATTGCAAATCACATCGCGACCACACCCTTTCAATGGGTTTTCTTTTATTTTTCAGTAGCGCACATTATCTACTATTTCGAGAGGGGCAAGAGATTTGAGCATTAACGAAGCAGATGCCCCTTTTAGCTATCTTGCCGGCTAACGAGCCGCCACTGGCTGACTGCGCAGTGGCGTAGCATGATTTATGCATTTTTAATTGCGGGGCATAGCTGGCGAGCGCAGAGGCGTAGGGCACTTTGCTTTTTTCACACTTTGCCAGACACGCTTTTTATAAGAAATTTCTACCCCGAAGTTTTAAGTGTTGTCATATTTTTAAAATGTCTAATTTAATACGAATTATGAGCACGGCGTGCATATCAAATTGAATCGTTTAACTAAAGCAACTTGGCATAAAACACGCTTTGTTATGATTAGCGTTATTCACACTAAAACATTTAAGAGCTGTATAAAATCTATTTAAAAAATCCCCAATTCTCTTCCAATAAATCGTCGTATCAGTCTAATAAATAGCAATTTTTGAAAATAAACTAAAAATACAAATTAAAAATACTTTAGACTTTTACTGGTAAATTATTTTTGAGGTGAATAATTTATTTAATTACTTTCAGGGCTGTTTTAAACTCTTCTCCAGTATCAACTTTGAAAGAGTTTATTATTTAAAAACTGCGTTCTTATTTGATATATTCATTATGTTTATAAAGTTTTATTTGTGTCTTTATAATATTTCAATTTAAATGTAATGCCCAAGAATGTGTCTTATAAGTGAAACTAATGAGCACACTTATTACAATTATTGACAATTGTATTCAATTATTGACATCTCAACAACGACGTGAATCCTTTTTTTATCACACTCAAAATGTTATGAGGATACAATTTAATGTTTATATGAAACTAAGAAATAACTAAAGAAAGTGCTTTTAACTACTACTTTTACTAGATTCCCTTATTAACACTCACCGGTGCAAAGGGTACTGCATTGATATTCCACGTACAGTTTATCTCGATTGATGAAAGATGAATAAGAAAGAAAGAAGAAAGGTATATATTTCATGATGACCCAGTTGGAAAACGAACCAGCGACCTTATGCATAGTAGTACAACGCGCTAACCACTACACGAGGCGGAAAACACACAGAATTGGAAGGAAGTCTTGCGTGTTAAATCATTACTATCCGAATATTCAATCATTACTATCCAAAAGTCACATCTCAAAGATGGAGCGTAAATATATACACGCAATCTACGAGTATGTAAGAACCGTAACTTAAACGTGATCAATCATGTTTACACCGTACGACAAGTCAGATTAACCTTACAAACTCGGAAAGACACACCTCCTTAGGATGCAAATGTCATTTGAAAATATCAACCCTTCACACATGTAAATGATGCACGATAGTCCTCATTACAGGTAAAAAAAATACCCCACCCATTTCACTATCAGAAAAGGTCATCAATCACATTTTTAACGCGCATCTGTTTTGAATGTTGTCTCTTTTATTATTTTATTAACATTAAATTGAATCAGGGCCCTTCTTCGTCTGCTAATGACGCCTGGTTTGAGGGTGTTTATTGTGGAGTTATATAATATATTAATGACTTTATGACCCGGCTGTCGAATGCAATGAGACGCAAGCAGAATTACGCACTAATTAATGAGACGTGTCTTAATTCTGTCTCGGCGCGGTTGAGCTTAAATCCGTAGACAATTAGATCGCGATAAATTAAATCTAAATAATATATATTTTTTTAATATGTGAATTAGCCTTCGACCGTGGATTAAAACTCATTTAATATTTTCTACTACTATTACTAATTTTCATACCTATTAGGGCATAGAGCACTGAATTGGTATACCAATAATTTTAGTGTGTCTTAATAATTTATTAATGAAGGCAAGATAGCTATTCTTTACGCTTCAATACAATTTTTTTCTACTTTCTGATTGATCCTAGAAGGGGAAATTGTAGTTTGTAGTGCAGAATTCTCAATCTCCCACCAGTTAATAACGGCTGTTTCAAAATAAAATTTAAAAAATCAAAAATATTTTTTTCATATTTAAACTCATAAAATAAAAAATAACGAATTCGTAATCCCATAAAATAATACGTATTTTATTTTTCTTTTTATTTCCTTACCATTTTTACTAATTTTAAGCTTAAATAAAATCCTTAGTAGGTACCCGTAAGTCACTTTACGTCAAATTCGCAAGAAACGTTTTACATACACTTCTGACGAACTTCACATTTTGATTGTAATAGCCATCTGGGGTTAACACACACCAAGTTTGAAGTAGGTACGTACCTTAATACATATCTACCAAGTTTAAAGTACGTACTACATTTGAAGTACATACGGACGTACCCATATAAATGCTAGCTAGCATCAAATAATTCAGAATCGATAGTCGAAAGCTCCGATGACATGGATGCGCTTGGGGTGAAGTGAGATTATCCATAATATAATGTTGTTAGTGTGAGTGGGAATGTAGCGATTACAAAATGGCTGACAAACTAAATTACACGTGTGTTGGACACTTGTGGACAGATTATCCCGGCTGGTACTATGTAATTCTGCGAGAATTTACTTTGATTAATCATGGCGAACTGAATAACAAAAAAAACATACGAAATCAAAACACACAAAATACTAAAATTATTATTTTGTTGATTGATTCGGCATTCACTTTGTAACACTTCATAATGAATTATGATTAAATAAAACAATGTTATGTGTTACTATTAATTGGTTTATTCTATAAAAATAGAATTTACCTACACTACCTGGTTTCGGGAGTAACGTTCTCCCATCGACTGGTGAAAATACACTAAATTAGAATACAGATGTTATACAGAAAAATTAACTTGCAATACTTAAGAATCTAGACACAAGGGTAACATAAATATTGATACATAGAAGTAATAGAAAAAATAGAAAAAATACACCTTGGGACAGTGGTGATGGTAGAATACCGAGAAGAAGAACGTTACTCCCGAAACCAGGTAGTGTAGATAAATTCTATTTTTATTATTTTATTTTTATTATCCCTACAGAGATGAGGTAGAATTTTTTCAAATTCAGGAATATGGATATTCGAGCGTTTACAGGGCTTATGACCTGTCATTGGTTGGGTTAAGTGGCCACTTTATGTAGGTACTACAACATTCCCCATTCCGCTTATTAGCGAATATCCACACCAGGTAACATTTTTGATTTTGTATTTACGCTACGAATCAAGAATCATCCGAATATTTTTATTGAATAAACCAATTAATAGTAACACATAACATTGTTTTATTTAATCATACTAAAATTATTATTTATGTATTAGGTATTTATGTAAATTTGAATCATAAATATGCGATATAAAAGTCGATGACGTCAACGATCGCATAAGTTTCATGATCATATCTCGCTTATTAATTATCCTATTTACAAAAGAATTGCATCAATAGTTTTGTGATTCTTTCTTTTATTTTCTGCATTATCAGAAAGTCTTGTGCTGGAAGCCTATTGATTTCAGAACATATTGAGAGATTCGTACTTTTGTTAGTTTACTGCTACTACTGCTGCTTTCCCTTATCCGCACCCAATGGTGCATAGGGAACTGCATCGGTACACCAAACACCATTTGATCATTTGTTACATTTCATGAAGGCAAGGTGATCAGTTTTACGCTGTTAGTTTAAAAATCGACTCTAAATATGAAGTAGATGCACCGGTTTCCCGTTTGTTCATCGAGTGTTGTTACACAGTGTATATTAGTATTAATGTCCGCCTCGCAGCATAGTGGTAGTGCATTTGGCTATCGTGCACGAGGTCGCGGGTTCGATTTCCGTAGGGGGTCAACAAGAAATATTTATTTAATTGTGATTTTCATACTTATATTGCAGGAAACCCGCTTGCACAGCGCGGGTGTAAACTGTGCGCCTCTCGATTTAAGCTTAGACTATGATGTTCTCTGCGTAATCTATACAATGATGTTTGTGTGAAAGCACTAAAAAAAAATAAAGAATTGAATGTGTCCTCCTACCTTCATATAATAAAACGATCAACTGACACTGCACTTAATGTGCCAACGCAGTGCCCTATGTACCATTGTGTGCGGATAAGGGAAAGTAGTAGTAGTACTAAGTATTAATGTAAATTATATAGATATATGTAATATTATTGGTATACCTGTCAATCTTAACCCACCGTGAAATCTATGGCTTAACTAAAACCATAGATTTCACATGTATCAAAACAGTGGTCGGTCGAGTGGTCGAATTCAAGTTCGGAGCTGAACATTTAGGTCCCAGCTTAAATTATGGGTCACATAACATTACCTACTACATTAGTTTAAAAAATAGTATTATTTTATTATAGTTGCAATGTTTTGTAAAAAAAATCTAATAACTCGCGTTATTGCCGAGATAAAGTGAAAATTCAAATAATGGATTAAGTCGTTCCGATAGGTTTTTTTTTTCATAAACTTGTGAACTTAAGAGTTCATTGCGCTTTGCTATGTATGTATGTACACTTAGGGGCAAACATATGAAATAATAAAATAATAAAACATAATTATCTACTTACCTTTTGGCGGATGTAAGCGTCCTATAATTCCATCACACACATTACTGCCGACCAAAATGGTGTTGGAGTTATGTTGCTGTGACATGAATTAATACGTCAATACATATACATTAAGCTTACATACAATTGTACAAGAAACAATCGCCAAACAAATCGGTCCTTGACCAAATTAAGACGTACATAAGTAGAGCTATTCATATAAACGTTTACAGCTGTCCATAATCTGAAACGGAGGCTAATAAGATATTATTGATATCCCAACAGAGACAGAGGAACTCTGGAAATGAATGTGGGTTATCTAGGCATTTAAAGGGCTTACGACCTGTCATTGGCTGGGTTAAGTGGCCACTTGATGTACTACAACATTCCCCATTCCGCCCATCATCTGATAACCACTCATATGACAAATTTTTGAAATTAAAAGGAATATTTTCAATAGATATCTGGGTTTTAAATCTATTTAACTAAGGAGACAATTTGTAAAAAAACTTCGGGGCTACTTTTGAATAGTCGAAAATAACTACCAGAAAATAGGAACTCAGTTGTGAAGCAGGATTCGAATCTAAGGATCCTAATCCAGAGTTCGCGGCTTTATCCACTCGACTATAATCAGGTTCAACTTCATAAATATATTGATAACTTGACAATGTGATGAGTAACGCAATCAAAATTAAATAACGCAGTTGTGATCTGTCTCTTACAGATAACATTTGGAATACTGATTACTGATTACTTTACCGGCTATTTTATATGCAAAATGTTTATTTATATTCAAACTGTCCATAACATACCAACAATGTTTTAAAAGTAATAAAAATCCATTATATAATTAATTGTATATATCTGTTTTATAAATATTTCTATGTTTTTATTTCTAATAATAAAAACGAAATAAAACAAAGTCCTGTTAAAATAAATGTATATTTGATTCAATAATATTAAAAGGAACCTGCGTTTGCATACATAATGAATGCAAACTTTCTAACAGGTCTCCTGGTCTGTTGAAGTGGTTAAATAATTAATAATATTAACTTTTGAGTACCTAATCTTCGAAAAACAATGAAGCCTCACGATGACGTCGTCGTCAGTTTGAGACAAATATACTAGCATCCGATACATCTTCCAAAGTCCACAACTTGTGGTGCTGATGTAAACTGCATTGTCGACGAATTGTCAGCAGTAGACATCAGCGTCACGCGTCGGCGTCTCGACGCTAGGAATCTGAGTTTTAGTAAAATACCTGGCAAAAACGTACTCGTATTTTTAATTTTGCAACAAATATGAAATTTATAAAATATTGACAACTACTACTTACTACAACTACTTTTCCTTATCCGCACCCAATGGTGCATAGGGCACTGCATCGGTCAACTTTTAAGCTAATGATGTTGTAAAACTTTTTTGTCTATTAACTTTTCTTTTTTTCATCAGAAGTATTTGTATTTTTGACGTGATAACGTCTAATAAATCGATGAACGCCGGTTGCACACACGAAAAAGCTTGACTCATTGTCACGTTCCGCCTGAGCCGAGTGTGCAAGCGAGAGCGCGGAACAAGCGATAGAGAGGCACGATCGGCCTAAGCGTTCGGTTTGTGACGCATCTATCTCTCTTCCACTCCATCGGCCGATGCGTCCGAGTAAAAGAGAGACAGCAGCAGCACACAAGCTACAAAGTGAAAGTGAAATTAACGAGTGCAAAAAAAAATTTTAATTTATGGAAAAAAATTGTAATTTTCAATTAACTCCTGGTTTGTACTATACAAAATGATGATAATTCAGAAATAATCATTCAATTCAATTCATAAAAGTATGCTATTTTTCATCAATGTTTTCTTATGACGTTATCACGTAAAATTATCGTCCGTAAACCGACTTTACAGACAACCAAAAGTTTTTTATTGACGTCAGGTGATGCTTGACTCGGAGGCGATTTGTGTTATCCATATCCCTCACAAGTTATACAGATAATTTAAATAAAAACCTATATAGGTATCTATAAATAATGGCTAAGAATACCGCTAACATAACATAACCAGCTTCTGATAAAACCTAATCATTATGTTCTTGTATTTCTAGTAATGTTACCGTTTATTACACATAATAAAAACGAGTTTTTAAAACATACTGGATGTTAATTTACTAGCAGTATTTTATAGAAAAGCCACACAGATAGTCAATGTTTTTAATGACTTTCCACAAATATCACTTAGCTTTTGTTTATCGATTTCGTATTACGTTTAAATAAGTCCGGAATCGAACCGTAGTTTATTGAATGTAAGATAAATTATTTTTACCCACTGCACTTAGGTAAGAATTCATTTTTAAATACATGTTATAGAAAATATGAAAATACGCCTATAATGTTTATTTAATTTTAAGAAATTTATATATCTCAGCCTTCTGCTCTGTTTTCGACATTAGTGCACCATTCATTAATATCACACATTCATCTGAGAGATTGTATTTCAACAGAATTAAAAGTCTAGTTTGCGCCCTTGAAGTACATTCAAACGAAAACGGCGCTATATAAATTATCCATAATAATAATAATACTTTCGTGCTTTTTCCCGACCCATCGCTTCCATACGCAAGGGTTGGTACCAAAACCTCAGATGTGTACAACAATAAACGACGATATGTGACAGGTTTCACCTGCAAAACGATTCCTGTTAAATCGCCACTATAAAAGGAAAGAAGTCACCGGAAACTGTCCTAAAATAGTATCGTGTCCAACGCGGTTGAGATTCGCAAAATATCCAACCATTACAACACATTCATATTAAACATGCATACAGATATTGAAATACAAAATATATATTATGACCATGATTACGCATTCTGGGCGCGAGCAAAGCCAACACCCGAGTTTAACATCCACTTTTGGTGGTAGCCATGTGCGTGATCTAGCTACTAATTCGAGGACATCATTTTACACGTCATTATTGTTTGGTTCGTGCATGGATGTCATTTTGCACGAGAAACAAATTGAATTTTTCTGCTATCAGACACAGTAGCTGAGTGCTAGGTATTTATTTATTTATCTACGGATTTGTCCGCCTCGTGATGTGGTGGTTAGTCCGTTGGGCTACCATGCATTAGGTCGCGGGTTCGGTTCCCGGGGATTTTTCACAAAAAATCAAATGTGATATCTTGGACAGGCAAGCCATCTTACCTCCACGTGACAAACGACCAAGGTCCACTGCACCAAGTCTCAAATCATCATCATACCATATCCGCTCCCCATGTGGAGCATATGGAATCCACAAACTGCCTCCAGGCCAAGCGATCGGCCGCTAGCTCCCGTGCATCCTCCCAAGTCAAGTCCACGTCCCGCAGCCCTGACGCAAACTGCCGACGAATTGTCGACAGTGGACGACCAGGACGCCGAGAACCTGATGCCTTGTAAAATAGGCAAGCAGGCAGTCTCAAAAGTGATATGTTACTAATACCTACGATTTGATCATCGATTTTCACACTCTGCCTATAGACATACAAAGGCTGGGTTGTTTGATTGTTAGTAAAAGTCAAAAATATGAAGTTAGTTAAAATGTTGATATTTAGTTCTTCATACTAAAAAGTCTATGAAGTCCACTTTTACGATAGATTTTTAATATTAATGTCAACACGATTTTTTCTCTCAGACTCAAAAATCTCTGATTTTGATTACTTATGCCAAACTAAAGAAACTAAAAATCTCTAATAAAGTTTGCTTTTTAGATACCAGAAAAAATTTCAACATTTATGGAAAAGGTCTATTTTTCAATGTTAATCATATTTTACAAGTTATGTATGATATATTTTTAACTTTATTAATAGATGATCAAACAAAAAATGCCCTTAAATACCTTTCGAATTTTACATCGTCAGAACTTTCTCAAAAAGGATTTTTCTATCGATTTAGCGGCAATTGAAAGCGGTGACTTGAAACTCACTGTTTCAAGTGTGAATCGATTTAGTGGCAATTGAAAGCGGTGACTTGGGACTTGTTTCCAGTATCCGGTCTTAGCGCGACCAAAACGGACACATCTTGATTCTGGCATTTATTGACCATAAAACTGCTTTTCCTTTCTTCGAACGTCTGGGCCGTCAATAATGAGACAAAAGGCAACATCGGAATTAAGTAAATGTAATATTCAAATCAACAGAAATATTGTCTCCGAATAATACCGATTAGCTATTTTGTTATACGTATGCAATGCGTGTTAAAAATAATAAAACGTGAATTTTCAAACAGCTTTTTTACATTTTGTAACTTTTTACATTGGCAGAGAAAATTCACTTACTAAGCAATGAATCAATTTTATCTGTGTAGTATATTTACATATTATACACCAAAGTTACAAAAAAATATTAATACTTATATCAAGTTTCAAGTTTCAATTCCACAAAATGGCGTTTATTTTCAAATTTTTTTTTTAATACAAAATAATAAAGAAGATTCCATTAACCATGTGGTTATCAGTGGATTTCTTTAGTTAGTCTTGGCATATAGAATCATCGTAAATAAAAATAAAACAAATGAGAAACAAGATTTGATTTTAGCTGTGAAAATTATACAATATAAAGAATAACAATACATACATACATAGGTACATAGGCAATGAGAAGTGAATATTCAAAAGTATCACCTATTTACTATTTGATTAAATAGATGCTCTTTGGTGGCCCTTTTTAACAATGCTATCTTACCAATGCTGATTATTTCCCTAGGTAGAGAATTGAAGATTCTGGGGATCGCAACTGGTAATGATCTTTCGCCATAGTAATTATTGAATGGAATGGATACCAGACTTCATAATATATATATCGTATATATATTTCAGAACAGATTTTAGAAACAATCAACCGAGAAATATCATAGCTTAAAAAAAACTTAAAACTTGGGAATTTGATAAAGCTATGTACATGTACTACTATTACTATTTTCTCTTACCCGCACCAAAAACGCGAAAAAAAATTATCGGCTACATATACGGGAAATATTTATATTAAAATCACATGTAAATTAATATTTCATATTGACTTCCTACGGGAATCGAACCCGTGACTTCATGCTCGGATGCCAAATGCGCTACCACTATGCTACGAGGCGGACAAAAATGTATAGGCCATGTAAATTACATACAAAAGAATAAGGCAATTTAAAAAAAAATACTTACAGATCGTTGCTATGTGGGCAATCGATTTAATTTTTTGACCGCTTTTACACGCCTTATTGTTTACATTATTTAATAGATATTTTGATTTTAAAAAGATAATTTGATTTGAAGCTGATGTATTAAACAAAAATACATAGACTCCTATAAATCAATCAGGTCCATTTATCAGACTCCTAAAAATATTTCAGTACTTCTATAATAAATTGTGTCATTATAAATCGTGTTTAAAAATGGTGCTATCATAGTAATGCTGATTGTGTCTCGACTTGACACGGATCAAATCTAGCAAGTCGGTACATGGAAATTCCAAAATTTCCTACTGTACATTGAGTAAAATATTTTTTTAAACTTTTAAATCAGTGTATTTTGTATATATTTTTTTTACATATCCAGCACCATACAATGTTTAATTTCACACAGTCATAAATATACAAATTCTTGAAACAAGTCAGCAATAAAAGACACTACGTGATTTACGAATCAGATTGAATTGCCGGAATATCGTAAAACTAGTATTTTTATACAGAATTAAAATCAGCTACTGAAATAATGATAGGTGTAATTTGATAAATACCAATCGACCTTATGTTGGAGATAAATATGACCTTAGACTTCCATCGTTATGTGTGGGGTCCAAAACAAACAAATTAAATGTTTTTACGAATGTTAAAGCGTTTTTATTTTGTCTAAAAACCTGATACTGAAAAATGATAAGTTTTATCAATTAGTATGTTTGAATTAATATGTTGAAAGTATTATTGAGGTTAATGTCATAATATTAATGACCGCTTATTTTACCAATTTCTTCACAGTGGAAGAACCAATTCGATAAAAACTTTGAGCCCAGTATTACTATTTTAATATTAGTACTTTTAACATAAAGAATGCTCTTTTTTCCTAAGGTTTGTATTACAATTATTGTTTACTAAAATATTTTTTCAAGACTGATTCACAAAAATATCTCTTACACGTGCATGACCAACATTATGTACACTGTACACATGGAAGATATAATGAAACTTACTGTCGGCAATTCAGGTTTTTTTTTCATGTTTATCAAGAACATTGGATACAAGATAAAAAATACTAAGAAATAACTAAATGTTGATAGTGAATAACACAATTTATAGATTTTACTTCGTGGGCGGCCATATTAGATAAAAAAATAAAATATTTAAATACACGCATGTCCTCGTTTCTAGTAATTAATAATGTCAAATGAAATGAAAACAGAATATTCAAAATGTGCCAAGTTCCGTCTTGAAGTTCAGGCCAATATGTTGTTTATAGCGTTTGAGAGTAAGATGTATATTCGTTTGATATAAATTTATTGCTGTTTTAACTACTGTGACGAATAATGTAGCTTAGTAGCTACTGGTAACACAAATCTTGTTTTGTATCAGAATTGACCCGTGGAGAAGAAAAATTAAATTCTGTAACAGTGGTCTCGTACATATTATTAAGTAATAATAATTATAAACTGATACTGTTTTATGTAGGTAATTCATTCAGCTGCAATAAAATATTTCATGATTAAAACACACTCGTATCTCGTACACTAAGAATATGGAATCTCTCGTACAACATAAGTCCCTGTGGTTTTTAGTTAAATTACGAATTCAAAAATCAAAATAAGCAATGATTCACATGGGTATATTTCCGAAGACCCGATCAAACAAAAATGACCCAGATACACTGCACTTGGTGTAGCAACGAAGTGCCCTATGCACCATTAGTTACGGATAAGGAAAAGTAGTGGCAGTAGTAATAGATCAAACTAAAAAAATATTTTTACAGAGCGCACACACCTTAAACACTCAATTCAATCTTATTATAAGGAATTTATTTCACAAATTTGTCCTTAAAAATTATTTTTACACAGAGGACATTATTATTAGCAGATTACTCCATGTTTCTTTCTCAAATTATATTTCTTCAAATGTAGCTTTTATTATAAAAATTGTTGGATCAAAGGCTTTCCTTTAGAATTCCAGTAAGCTCTTTTATCACTTATACAATTAAATTATCACTTATTTTATGAGTAAATGTGTTTTTTATCCAATAATTAAGGGGAGTTTAAAATACAATTCCCGGGTAATGCGCCTTTTTCTGCCCCCAGGGAAAGCGGTAAAGGCTTGTGAAACACTCCAGTATAACGAACGGAAGATTAAAATCGTTTATTACGCGAAAGTTTTCTTTAGAACGGCTCCGAATAAATGATGCACCGAACTTTTGTCTGCCGACGTACACTTAAAAATTAAAGGGGAAGAGGAAAATTTTGCTTTGCCTCAGAGACAGGAAGAACGAGTGCAAAGGAAGTGAGGGTGGTATGCAATAGCTTACTTTACTCTCCACAATTATTATTCCTATACCTCATACTCGTCTCATGATTGCTTTGCCCTTTTTTAGGAAGTTCAATTGTCACATTTTAAAATTGAGTACCGTTTTTATTTTGCAGCGTTCCTAGCTATTATAACACCTACATAATAAGTTGCTAGCGTGCACTCAATTTGTGCTTCCGTTTTTTATATTCTCATATTTCTACTCGTAGCTTTGCGGGAAATCATGGGTAGGAAGTTATTATTTCGAGATGAAATTGTGTGTTTGTTATAGGTAAGTACTTTAAAAGATATTATTCTAAAGTAATAGCAAATATCAATTTATTTAAAATAGTAAATATAATATCGGTATGAATTAAACAAAGAAATTTAAACGAGATATTCTGGAATCTAGATTCATTTGCGAGTCATTACGTTAAAGGTCCATACCTCGGGCGGCATTTTAAACCTCATTGTCTTCTGAGCGTAAAACGTTATGCGAGGTGACACAAACGGCTCTTGTTCGGTGGAACGTTCCAGAAGGGTCGGACAAAGATGGCGAGAGGCTACAATCGCCGAGCCCGTGACAAGGATGATGGCTATACGACTTGACACTGCTACACGCCCTTCGTCGTTAAATCCGCGCGGTCTCTTTTCGATAACATTAGCATATTATGCGCTCTTTCCTTTCCGCTCGCGTTTCCGCGGGAGGTGTTTACCTTGGCGGGAAAATGGCTGACATCTGAAAGGGACAACGCGACTAAAAGGAGACGACTAGTATTCTGCGAGGGACGCGCTGCACTTTGCGAGTAATTTACTAGTCTTTCTTTCCAAACTGAAGGCAAATGGGTACTAATCGTCCCTCAGTACTCTTCCTATGATGTTAGCCGCCTTCTAAGTTATGTAATAAAAGACACACCTGTTATATGAAACAAATACACGCTGGTATAAATCTAAAGTAACATTAGACTTGCGGTGTTTCTACCTTGGAGTAATCTGAAAGACACCCGCTCCGTAAACCCCATCCGAATGTTAACAAATGTAGATATCATATTTCAAAAAAACATGGTTGACAAAATGGAGACAATGTTTTTTGTCGTTCCTCCTTTGGAGTGTATTTAATTTCATGTCGCCAGGCACATAATACGAAAAGATTTCCCCTGAAACTGGAGATAGGTTGAAATATATTTATTAGTGTCACTTTTCATCACTGCCTTAGTTTTTTTACGACGGAACAAATACTCTGTTAGATATGACGTCTTATCAAAATAGTAAAATATTATTTTTATTTAAAAACAACTTCGTCACGTACGAAGTAATGGTTTATTTTGTGGCTTATAAAGGTTATGCATTGTTATCAAGCTCGGTTTAATTGACCGCGATATCGATTTTATTAGGTAGTCGGTAAAAATACTACATACTGCATACATAAATTGCACAGCAAAAATTCACAAGCAGTTTTAATGAATTTTAGTATGCAGTCTAAAAATAATGGCAATTTAATTATATTATATTTCTATTTTTTATGTTATGCGATTTATATAAATGCAGTTATTTCCATTTATATATCAATACGTTAAGTGAATTATACGAACGCAACGTTTATGTTAATTCAATATTAAATTTTATCAAAAGATCGCAGGGGTCAGTTTATCACGAAAACAACTCTAGGATTAAATTTTACATATTAAATTGTAAATTACATAATCAGTACTTTAGTTATATTACTGTAAAGGCCACATGCAACTACATTTCAATATTTATTAAACACGTATGTTTAGGATTTATATGAAAACATGGGTTATCAATAATCAATAAATAATATTGTGGAATGATCTGTATGTTGTTAATAATATATTACTAATCTTATCTTACCTTCATGTAATAAGAGATGAAGATACACTACACTCGATGTACCTATGCAGTGCCCTATGCACCATTGGGTGCGGATAACGTAGAGTTGTAAAAGTAGTAGTATCTTTATAAAATAAAAAAATTAATTAATTAAAAATTAGCCGTTTTAATTCAAATAAGTTCCTGCACTATACCCACTTTTCACTATAATTCATATAAATATTATGTACTTACATAGATGAGAACATTAGAAGGGAACATGTGTACGGTTTAAGGAGCTGGCTGGGTTAAGTGACCACTATTGATGTATTACAACATTTCCCATTCCACTTAATGTCTGATATCCATATCTGCCAATTATCATCATCATCATCATTTCACCCCTTTGAGGTCCACTGCTGAACATAGGCCTCCCCCTGCCGTCTCTACTCCTCCCGATCCTGCGCCGCCCCCATCCACTGTCTTCCAGCAGACTTCCTGATGTCCACCCATCTCATCGGTGGACGTCCTCGAGGCCTCTGGTTTCTCGGTCTCCACACCAGAACGCGTTTCGTCCATCTGTCGTCCGAAATTCTGACTGTGTGACTTTCTACTTCAACCAAGCAATTCGCTCCACCACATCGCAGACCTTTGTCTGGCGTCGGATCCAATCGTCTCTTAATGTTATTCCAAGCATAATTCTCTCCATGCTCCTCTGTGCAACTTGCAACTTATGGGAGGATTGCTTGGTCAGAGTCATTGCTTCCGCGCCAGAAGTAAGGACGGGCAGAATGCATTGGTTGAACACTTGAGTATTGAGTGAGTTGGGGATGGAGCTTCGGAATGTGGAATTTAGCTTTCCTGCCAATTAACACAACAATTCATTTTAGAACGACGCAACGGCTTAAAGACCAGTATTTAGATACGGGCTGTGGTCTAGTAGTACCTATCTATAGTCGAAGACTAAGGATCGAAATCACCTAGATTTAAATCCCTCTCCTCCACTAACTTGGTATTTGCTTTCTGGCACAAATCTTTCCAACTATTTGGAAGCAGTTCCTAAAAATTTAATATTTAAGTAAGTAGGAATATCATCAGAACTCAAGTGTTTATTTTCCATTAAACCGATTAGTTGTATGTATTGCGCAGTAGGTGATACATTGTAAATAAGCGTATTTCATTTTAAATTTCAGGGAAACCGCGATGAGTAGGATAATATGGTCACGCCCGCGTTTGGAACAATTTGCGGTGCGTTTAGTACCAACGCCAACAGTAGCAAAGTGTTGGCAGGTTGGCAGTCGTTAGGACCACGTGACACGGTGACGCGGTCACAGAGATATCAATATCGGCTGGTGTACTGTTCGATTATCCCATTCATAATCATATATATGCTTAGTTTCATCTTTAAATTTAAGCAAAACATTGTACCTAGGTATGCATACTACTACTACTTTCCCTTATCCCCACGCAATGGTGCATAGGGCACTGCAATGGTACACCAAGTGCAGTGTATCTTGATCCTTTTATTACATGAAGGCAAGATGATCAGTCTTAAGCTTCAGCCCCAGTCCAAGGTATCGCACATGAAACATTAATATGAAAATCACACATAAATAAATATTTAATGTTGTTACTTAGGTAATTACATATAGATTACTATTATTAATTTTCCCTTAACGAACGTAAATATAACGATAAACATAACACCGTTTAAAGGCCTACGTCGCACATTCACGTAAATTGAGTAGCAACACCGCGGAATTCGGCTAGGCGCAGCCTCCTCAGTTTCTATGGCAACCACAAATCGGGTTTAGGGGAGAAGTGATGTAAATAAGGGAAGCATTCTGCGAACGTCATGACGCCGACGTCTGTACTACCTGGCTTTACGGTGTGGTCTTGATTGTATGATTTAACGTAATTAATGAATCGGGAACATTAAAAAGCGCGATTAAATGATATACAGTTTTTTTTCAACCTTAATTATATTATTATATAATATACCTAACCTCAAAATCTATAATTTAAAAACCTGAAAATGGCAATGGAATAAGTATTCATTCCAAATGTTTTTAAATTTTCATCATCATAATAGGTATAGGTTACATAAATAATATGTGCACTTCTATCCTTGGAGTCCAGAATTTCCTGCATATTCCCGTTCAGATCAATCCAGAATCCTGATTGACAAGGGCGAGTGCAGCACGCGGCCGGAAAAAGCATCCGTTTACAAAAAAAAATACTAAAAATCCCAAAATCCCGAAATCCGCTGGGGCTATCTTCATAGCGGATGCGCACCTCGTATTATTACAGTTAACTGAACCAGGATTTTGGGTGGAAATTGGTAGGCGGGATTTCACCCCTTGCAAAGGATCTCTTGTACGACGCGTACGGCTGCGGATGTCGAATTTCGAAACCTGGAAAGGGACAATTTTTCTTTGTAACTAACTAACTAATCATCACGCCACTCCCCCGAAGAGGTATGCAGAGAGTATAGAACGCCACACTACTCTGTCCCGTGTCCTGGCACACTTCCCTTGCTTCGTCCATATTCATACATCTTCTCATGAACGCACGTCGATTATTCCGACTTTTCACATGACCACTTTCAAGTATCTGTTGTACTTGATCATGCCATGTCTTTCTCGGCCATGCTCGATTTCTACATCCGGACACATTTGCATCGTAAATTCTTTTGGCCGTTCTTTCATCATTCATACGCTCCACATGACCGAACCTTCGTAAAAGACCTTTCTTAATTAAGCCAAATGCGCTACCACTAGGCTACGAGGAGGATCTATATTATTAAGAATTAAATCTAGCATTACCAATTTAGAATTTTCACATTGTTTTTAGACGAAATTCGAATGAGGCTAGAAGCTGTTTTTAGACCTTTCTGAATATTTTTTTGTTAAAACTCTTACTAGGCGTGGAAATCGGACAGCAGCGTGGCAGAATGTTAAATCCGTACTCAGAAATCCTGTGACTGGAAAATGCACTCCATTTTGTAAGGATTTATGGATACACCTTTTCTACGCGTGGTGGTTTTACGTCTTGGATTTAAACGCGAGAGCGAAATAAAATAAATCAGTATTTTTTAACCCATGAATTGGCCTAATGCTAACGCCCCTAGCTCCACGGAGGAAAATTATTTGAGTAATTTAAAATTAGGATTATAATAAAGATCGAAAAGGTACCCAAACGAATAAGTAAAAGCCACTGTTTAAAAAAATTAGGTAAATATTATTGATTGATATGGCATTTATTTTGTAAAACTCCATGATATCTTATGTTAAAATCAAAAAACGTTTTTTTTGGTTCTACGTGATTTTATTATCAAGTTAGTGACAATTGTTTCGCCTTGTAAGAGCATTATCAAACTGTGGCGTTTAAACATTTACATCTTATTTTATACAATATTGGCTTATTAGTTACAGTTTTTACAGTTTTTCACAGATGTTCCTCTCCCTATTCTTAAAAACTGTAACTAATAAGCCAATATTGTATAAAATAAGATGTAAATGTTTCAACGCCACAGTTTGATAATGCCCTTACAAGGCGAAACAATTGTCACTAACTTGATAATAAAATCACGTAGAACCAAATCGTTTTTTGATTTTAACATAAGATTGGTAAATATTGTTATATATATTTATTTATTCATTTTAGGCACAATTAGACTTGAGAAATATCACTTTTTTAAATCTTAGTGATCTCACCGGGAATAGAACCCGAAACCCACGTGTCGTGAGTCTAAATATTACGCTGCAGGGGCCGGGTAGAAAATAATTCTAATTTTTAATATTATGTATTTATTTAGCTACTCGTACAACGATATTAAAAGAAATTATAATTATTATAAAATTGTCTATGTAAAAAATACGTTTTTCGTTTAAAGATGTACCTTTATAAATGCGTTTTTTTTAATGTATTATTCTAAATGTTTATAATTTTATTACTGAAAAGCGCACTTGATGTATTTTGTACGAGAACGCCATTATATAAATTATCCATAATAACATAAAGACGGTGGAAAGGAAAAAATACCAAGTGACATAATATTGTGCAAAGGAAAACGATACTAAGCAACATTAGAATATCCACCGTTGATAATAATATTGTAATTGCACGCCTCGGAGAAAGTTCATTAACTGATGGGTACGCGAAGCTGTGATTATTTTTTTAAATTCTTTTAAAAAAATTAAACAAAATTTGTTTTTGAAAACTGAGATTTATTAATAAAAAAACCTTTGCCGCCGGATTTATTAAGTATAATATTTATATTTTTGTATTTTTCTTTGCGCCACGCGTTGCTCATGGCTGTCGCTGGTTAAATTGCGTCGCTTCTCCCGTTGTCGCGTCTCACCGAACAATTAGACCGAGTTGGTACTTTCCACAACGTTGGGTTTAAAACTGGCGGGAAACTGACAATTTTCCCCCCAAAATGGCTGACGAATTGAGGGGGCTTCCCCTTCGCCCCTCCCCCCACCCCCGCCCGACTGCCGCATCACGCGTGCACGGTAAACTGAAACACATTATGTACAAGTTAAAATACAAATCTGTCGAAAATCTTATAACTATATATTTATTTCGATTAACATAAAATTAATAGCCAATATGTTGAGATGTCAGTTGTAATTGAATGAAAGTCCATCATAGATAAAAATCTAACTTTTGTTTAAAAGTATTTGCACGCAATCAGTATGTTATACCAATTCAATGAATTTGATCGATAATGACTAATTAATAAATTAATAGTCCACACAGCTACCTAAAATATATTACTACATAGTGCATAGGGCACTGCATTGGTATACTAAGTGCAGTGAATCGTGATAATTTGTGACATCAAGGCAAGATGCAGCGCAAGTAGTAGATTTTTTTATTTTTTATTATTATTATTTAATTTTTTTTTAAAATTTGAAATAAACATATTATTTTTATACAATACATAAATGTATTTATTGTTCCCGCAAAGCCGGGGCTTGTCTGCGGGTTACATAACATATTAATACTTTTTTTTTCTTTCTTTTTTTATTACACAATTTGTATCGTACATTTAAAGTATATTCTTATTTTAAGTAGGTAGCGTTGCATAAAAATCACTCTGTGCCTTAATGTTTTTTTAAATCTAATAAAAAAAAATCTTTATAAATCCTACATTATAAATATATCCTACATTATATAGTTTTTAATTCATTTTTTTTTTAAAAACTTTTTCGAATTATTTATTTTTCTTTCCCGCCAAAGTGATAAATCGTCTGTGGACACCATATGAAAACCTTGTAACTAGACAATGTATGTACATACATAATGGGAACATTTCACTTTGTTTAAAAAGTTTGAACACATCCTGTTCTACATATGTACATACGGGGGTGTGATCAAAATTCTGTAACACACGTGACACTCTTACCAATGCCTTTAGGCATTTATTATTATCAAGTTTGGTTTAGAAAGCTTTTAGATAATATTTCACATGCAACGTTAATCAAACGAAACCCAAACTCTATCAAACGTATTTCCTAAATTATCTTTAAATAAATAAATTATGATTAAATAAAACTTATGTGTTACTATTAATTGATTTATTCTATAAAAATATAATTTACCTACACTACTTGGTTTCGGGAGTAACGTTCTTTAAATTTAGTGTCTTTTCACCAGTCGATGGGAGAACGTTACTCCCGAAACCAGGTAGTGTAGGTAAATTCTATTTTTATAGAATAAACCAATTAATAGTAACACATAACATCGTTTTATTTAATCATAATTTATTATGAAGTGTTACAAAGTGAATGCCGAATCAATCAACAAAATAATACCTTTAAATATTTTGAAGATATTTGAGTTTGTCAATCAAAAATTATTTCTTCTCATTCACGAAGCTCATGTTGCTGCAATATCGGTGAAAAAATAAGTAATTTACTATAGTATAGAAGTATAGATGATACCAAACATCTAAAAAATTATTGATATCTCAACAGAGACAGAGAAGCTCTGGAAACGAATGTGGGTTATCTTAAACGCCTAGATAACCCACATTCGTTTCCAGAGCTTCTCTGTCTCTGTTGAGATATCAATAATATCTGATATCAGCCCAGCACGGGTATAATCCAGTAATTTGTCTACAAGTATTTGTATTCATTCAAAATGTTGTTCATCTAAAAAATTGTTTACATTGCCTTTCGGTTCAACAGAAGTAAGAAGATCTAATAGATGTAGCCCATTTTTTTTATTTCGGAAATCAACAGATTAATAGTAAAGCGCCCTTGATGGGATTTCTAACGGAAATAAATAATTATCCAGTCGTCATTAAGTGGTACAATCATAAAGATGATTGATAGATTTATTTATTCATTTATTTTTGGATGAATGTTTTACATATTTTTGACGTGATAACGTCTAATAAATCGATGAACGCCGGCTGCACACACGAAAAAACATGACTCATTGTCACGTTCCGCCTGAGCCGAGTGTGCAAGCGAGAGCGCGGAACAAGCGATAGAGAGGCACGATCGGCCTAAGCGTTCGGTTTGTAACGCATCTATCTCTCTTTCACTCCATTGGCCGATGCGTCTGAGTAGAAAGGAAACAGCAGCAGCACACAAGCTACAAAGTGAATGTGAAATTAACGAGTGCAAAAAATGATAATTTATGGAAAAAATTGTAATTTTCAATGAACTCCTGCTTTGTATTATACAAAATAATGATAATTCAGTAATTATAATTCAATTCAATTCATAAAAGTATTTTATTTTTCATCAATGTTTTCTTATGACATTATCACGTAAAATTATCGTCTGTAAACCGACTTTACAGACAGCCAAAAGTTTTTTTTAAAATCTATGAAATGCTATGAATTATTCATTATTTACTGCTCTTTAATACTATTACAGTGCTGTTTGCACCATTCAAGAGCAAAGCACAACCCTTTTCTTTCTTTTCTTCAAACTTATTTAAATCCGTTTTTTATGAGCGTAGAAACAGATGATAACGCTGTATCCGTATTGATTTATTTCTGAATAATTTATAAAGCGCTATTATTGCGAGATATCGCCTAAATACGTGATTTTTGTAGATAATAATAATATAATCGTAAATATTCATAACGTTAAGAATTTATTTTTGATTATGGCAATAATCGACTTTATGAAAATAACCACAGCTTGCATCCAAGTAAACTTATCCAGTGCGTACATACCTAGGTACACATTAATCAATGCATTTATCAACGCTGGGAAATTTTTCCAGCCTCCCCGAATATTTTCCTTTCGCACCCTTTTAAATACACTTCCATCTCACACCTTATGTCAACCCTAATATAGGAGGCCAAATACATTATCAGGCTCCCCTTTCCCTCTGGGGTAGAAGAGATAAGAGAATATATCGCAGTTTAAGCACACTCAAGGGTTAAGTTTTACTTAAGTGAATCATCCCCAATATCTCGTATTTGCCGCCTGTATCAGTTTTCCGCAAATATTTAATTCTATTTGCAACCCCTTACTAGACGTGACGGGGTGTAAAGAATACTAATTGGCAGCTTCCGGAATAAAGTAGATACAAGCATATTCATTACAAAATAAACTCTTTTCAAGTACAAATATGCTAATACATAATTAACTCTTAGTATTTTTATTTGAAAGTACAATTAATTAAGCTAATAAAAAAAATGAAAGCTTGATAGTAATTTTTAGCCATTGTTATTTTAGACTAATTTAAAAATTGATCATGTAATTACACTAGGCAGACATCAAATACTTCAACCGACATCATCATTCCATATCCGCTCCCTATGTAGAGCATATGGATTCCTTGAACGGCCTACAAGCCAAGCAACGACCGCCATATTTGCATCAATACTGAAATATAAAAAGTGCAAACGTTTAACAATACCCACGTATTTTCTGGTGTTTGCTATTAATTGTTATGTACCTAATAGTCGGTGCTTAGGTACATCCATAAAACTCCCTGATTACATCTACTTATATGAATAGTAAGTAATAATTACCTATACGAGTAGGATGACTACTGTCATGGTGTCGAATATTACCGTTTACCTACCCAACCATTATAACCACATTGGATTATATAAAACTTTAAATATCTGTCTATTTCCCCTTTGTTTTTAACCTCCAACTACCATCTTGGTGTATTAACACAGGAGCGTAGGGCGTCCATTAAAAATTCATCGTTAACTTGCCTATCGTCGCGGCCATTCCATTTTTTCGGGATGTGCCTCCCCCCTCCGCCCCCCTCCGAGGGTAGTAAGTGACAGTTTTATTAATTCCCTCTCCCCCGGGAACCTATGTGCACTCGCGGGTGACAGCTGACGAGAGACGAGTGACCATCTCTCCTTGTTTTTTTAACTCCGAAATGTAGCGCCTCGTTCCAAATCCCCCTCGGACGGTTTTTAATTTTTAGTTTGATAAAATATTTGAACGTAGTGTTTATTATATTATAATTATTTTAAAGGTTCTTATTTTTAAGTGCGAAATATGTAGCAGGTATTACTTAAAGTACGACAAATTAACTGTTAACCGTTAAAATTACGGAATCACTACACAGCAAAATTTTTGTTTTAAAGTAACAAAAATAATTATCATATTTGGACATCTGATTCAATGTTTGTAGAACTCTTTAGTTATTTTTTTGTTAACAAAAGTATTTCAAAATAAGCCGTGTTTTATTTCAGAATACTAGGATAACTTGTAAAATCTGTTTTCGTGAGAAATCACTCAAGGGTCCTGCTATTTTTTACAAACATTAAGCCTTGTTGTTTTAAACTACTAAAAATTGAGTAGTTTATAACAAAGTGTGGTATGTGTGTGTATTGTTGTGTTTCCATTTTATGGCAACGTTTAAACTACATTGCTTTTCAAATAATATTAGTTAATCCTTCACTAAATCAGTAATACATTGCTAAAATTTCAAAAGATATCTTCCTGAATTCTAGATTAATTAACCAAAAAAAAAACTTAACGAACAGGTTAAGTTTTTTCCTTTTAATTATGTCCACTGCACTGGTTCAATAAGTGATGCAAGCATTAAAATGATTATTATTTTAAATTTGGAAATTTTACTGATTATATGACCAAAATAGATAGAAACTAAAACAAAATTTAGATCATAAAAGAACAAACATCTAAATACTCAATTAAAATATTTATTCACTAAAAGATAGAATATCGCGTTAGGGGTTTTGAAACTAGGCGCTACGTCACTCGTTGCTTTTTGTGACTTTTTAATAAATGACATCAACAACTGCCGACGCAACGGAGTGGCTATAGATGTAATCTGACGCGTAGGTGTATGAAATGTAAGTAGGTAAAAAAAGTCCCAAAATATTTTTAATAACTTACTACATTGCCTAACATACATACCTATGTACATAGGTAATATAAAATGTGTCGCTTATAATTTTCTAGAATTTAAGTTAAAAGTTTAAAAAAATACTTGCTACGAAAATGAACATCGACAAAGCTTTTTAAGAAAATGTTTATAGCGTGTGAAAAAATCAATTGAAATATGTTATATGTTAATATTTACGTCGTTTTGTTAAGAGTATTCTATACCTACATTAATTCATTTTACGTATGTAGATATCCTGTTAAAATGCGATCTCTCAGCCGAATGTGTGGTAAGACTATGTATGATAGGTGTACAAATGTCGAAATTAGAGCAGAGTGCAAGGCTGAGATAAGCATTATCGACAAAATTAAGATAGGGCTTTTACGATGGTTTGGTCATGTGGAGCGAATAAATGATGAAAGAACGGCCAAAACAAGTTTAAATGCAAGTGTGCCTGGGTGTAGAAGTCGAGGAAGTAGTCGAGTACCTGTAATTAACATGAATATTTATGTCTGATTCTGTCTCACAATTAAAACACATTGCAAACTGCTGTCTTCGTACAAAGAATTAATAACCCTTAGTACCTATCGGAACATTTGTTGAGCAAACTTTGCGTTTTTTTATTAAGGAAGTGCTAATAAACTTTACGATAAAATTATAGACCTAACGCAAATATTAAAAAAATAATTAACCGTCCACGTTTTCCTTATCCTACGTGTTAATTTTAATTCTGCGGAAGATGGTTTGTATCGAAAAATTATTTAAAAATCATCCAACTAAACTAAATAGAAAACCTATTTTTTCTCCTTACCTGCTTGTAATATTTTAAGATTTGTATTTTTGCAATATTAATATTGATATAACAAATACCTAATACCTAATTATTTAGTCAGACTACTTTCCAACTTTCCAATACTTGTAAATACGAGTATATCAGCATTACTTATCATTATATTATAATTGGGTAGGTCTAACATAAGAGGTTAATCTTATGCTGAATATTAAATAATTATTTTTCTGTTGGTAGTATTATTGATTTTTTCCATCGTATAGGTATTTAAAATAGTGCAATGTTCAATTCGTTCTATTTTTAATGATTCCCGCTTTCGAGCGAGACTTAAAATAATATCCGTTTTATGGAGTCTTTAGAGTCGTACAAACTACCATCCAGAAGAGTTATCTTTTGATGTATCCGTTTGGCTTTCCGCTGTAAAAACTCCGCCTGATACAATGACGAAACGGGAGGAGAGATACTTAAAGAGAGAAATAGAGGGAAAAGAAGAGATGGAGAAAACCCGGGATGAAGCGAGATACACAGATGTATATTTATGTCGATGGTTTTGTATCTTGGCCGCCTTCGTGTCGGATAAACCCAACCGTAGAAAAATACCTTTTGTCTTATCAAAGTTTACTTCTTCAACAACTGACTGTAGTTAAACTGCTGAATCGACCGGATCGAAATTAAATTTTCTTTCCACTTTCTAACATGAGAGCTGTTATACCGGGGTGGGGGCGTGCTTCATTTTGTATTCAAACTTTTCTACTAAGATGCGCGACTTGTTCCCCTTATTTCATCTTCAGGATTTAAACATTCTATTTTGGGCACTTTCTTTTAGTGATTCTGTAATATTTTGCGTGAAACATAAATTTAATTAAATCGTCCTTTAATTCAATATCAGGCTATAAAACGCTTCTACATTAGTTGCCAAGAGGGTGTAAATTGAAAGACATTTTGTTACATACCTTTCAGCATACATAATATTACCTACTAGATATATATTTGCTTAAAGAATATGTGGGGAACAGGGAGGATGAAGGGTAAACCGTACTTTGGAAAAGATAGTAAAGAACCTTCCGAACTGATTCCATCGCCATCATGACAGATGTCTTCGGTCTATAAAAGAAGTTTTAAAATGTAGCGTCTCGCTTTCCCGCCCCGTTTCCGCCATTTGCCTCCTTGTCCGACTCCTACAGAACACATTTCGACACAGATGCCACACAAAGCTTAAAAAGGTGAATCGGACATGGGAAAATTATGATCTCTTTATATGCGAAGGGTCCTCCATAAGCGGGAGATAAAATCTAAGTGCCCATCCGGCTGTAATGAGAGGCCGGGGGCAGATCTGTGACCCACCCCGGTCGAGGGTGATCGGAAATTGCCTCGCGATAGTCAACTGCTCGCTTATCCCTTCTCACTCTCATTTCTGATTCAACAAATGTATTTTATCAGTGTCGCCGCTATCTGCTACTACTACTACTACTACTGCTACTGATTCTCTTACTCTTACTCTTGCAATACGATTCTTAGCAAGTCACTTAGTCTTCTCTTATACTCGTATATTGGAAAACATTGATTTCTTGTTCATTTGCATTGTAGGATTATTACATGTTCATTTTGGGTTATTTTGTTCTCAGATATGGAATGGATCTCAACGGAGCGAGGAGAAAAAATGCAACGCGAGAAACCACAAGCACTTTGAAGGCATGGCTTAACGAACACAAGAAAAACCCCTACCCCACCAAAGGAGAGAAGATTATGCTCGCCATTATCACAAAGATGACCTTGACGCAAGTTTCTACGTGGTTTGCTAACGCACGCAGGAGACTCAAGAAGGAGAACAAAATGACATGGGAACCCAGAAACAGAGTAGAAGATGATGACAACAACAACGACGATGATGACCACAAAAGTACAGATGGAAAAGACGTTTTAGGTAATTATTAATTAGACGATTTTAGTTTGGTTTATTTGATTCTTGCGCGATCTTTCTGGTGTTGCGATTTTGCTGTCTGCTTTTTCTTTATATTTGTCGCGTTGCCACTAATAACGATGTTAATAACTAAGGTGAACATGTCCATTGTTGTAGATTCCAAAGATTCGGGAACCGGGTCCAGCGAGGACGGAGACCGAGCGCCGGGAGGGGGCAGGCTGGAGGCGGGGGCGGGCGGGTCGTGGTCGGGCTCCCGGGCGGGCAGCGCGCCCGCGTCCCCCGAGCCGCCCTACCTGCCGCCCTACCTGCCCGCGCGCCGGCCGCCGCCCCCGCCCGCCGCCAAGCCGCGCATCTGGTCGCTGGCCGACATGGCGAGCAAGGGAGAGCGAGCCCACGGCCGCCGCGTCCCGCCTGCTGCCCGCGCACCCCTACCGGCCGGACCTGTACCGCCAGCTGTACGGGCCGCCGCCGCCGCCCGACATGCTGCTCAACTACTCGCGGCTGGACACGCGCGGCTCGCTGGACGCGTACCGGCTGCGCGCGCCGCTGGCCGTCATGTCGCGCGTGGCGGCGGCCGCGGGCGGCGCGCCGGGCCCCGCGCCGCCGCCCACGCCGGCGCGGGCCTCGCCCTCGTCGTCCTCCACCTCCTCGCTCTCGGAGCAGCCGCCGCCGCTGCACAAGGCCTGACTGCCCCCCGCGCGCCCCCGCCCGGCCATGCGCTGACGCCCCGTACCGTACTCCTACCCCAGTGAAGAGTGGCCGATTGTGGACAGAGTTTTGGACAATAATACAATGTGATTTTATAATATATATTAAATACCTAATCGTAAACAATTATCGCATCAGGGTACCCATATGGCAAGAACTGAACGACACATTCACTAATGCCCTTACACAGAAATAGTTGCTGTAAAGTATGATTGTGATATGCTGGACGCCGACGCGAGGTTTGAAGTTCGGTTCCCCGACAGGCCGCAGCCCGCGCCGCCGCCGCCGACGGCGCCGTGCTGCCGCTGGCCGTCGCAGCTGACGACGATAAAGCGTGATCTACTGTATCATCGAATTAAATCGGTAAAATATTGTTTATTTTTAGTTATGTGAAATGTATTTAAATTCTTATATTATAAAGTGTATATAAAAACCTTAACATAAATAGATTATTGAATAAGGAGTAGAAACTGCGCATAGACACTCTGACTTGTAAATGTGCAGTATAAAAGTAAACCTTAAAATATACGTATCGTATATTGTACTTTGTTTGTAGTAAAATCCTAATTAATGACGTATACCTACATGTTAAATAAGTAGCGAGACAAACACACTTGACACGGGCTAAAGTCATTATTGTTAACCTTTTATTCTAATAAATGTATTTACCGTATGAGATGTAACGAATCCACTGTAATTATTGTTCTCTAGCAGTCAAAGGTTAACTTTCGACTCAATGTATAAAATATTATTAAACAATACGCAACATATTATTATATAAATATATATCATAGTTTCACGTAATTTATGGGATTGTTTCTCTACTGCCAGTTGTAAAACATATTTCGAAACCTGTATTATTATTATTATATTATACTTTTTGTTATTTATGAATCTAAATTATACGTTCCACAAAGATTACTTCTATCTATCTTCTTTATTTATTTTACTCGAATTTTTAAAAAAGTACTTTTTAAAAAAGTTTATCTGAGTAGTGCAGATACAAACAAATTTTTTTTCTTGTTTTATAACATTTATAAAATGAAAGTAAAAATATATTTCGTTTTCAATCACTCAAAGTTTATTATTATAAAAAATGTAATAGTCAAAATAACTACTTTATTTGTTTCATCGTCATCCTATCATTGTGTGTTAATAGTTGCAATAAAATGATAATTGAAAAAGAATATAACTGATTTGTTTTTTTAAATCCTAATTATTCCTAACCGCTCAAAAAATCTCAAATTCCAGTTAGAAAAGAGAAAAGGTTAAACAATAACAGTAATACATATTATATATTATAACATAATATGTTATGTTGTGTTGTGTACTGTAATGAGGGGCCGTGGCACAGACACATTTTTTAGTTAGTACATATATAGTTAATGCATAAAGTTCACGATATCGCATGTCCGGAACTTCAAAAGTTATGTCTGTGCTAGCCTACCTGAAGCTTCTTCTTGAGACTGACAACCGCTCGCTGCCGGCTGGCTATATAGAAAGGGACAAGGGACATTGTTTTTGGAAGGTTCGAGCTCGGCGACTTCTAGGCGATTCTGCGTCTAACCAAAACCTTCTATGTAGTATATTTTTATTTATCAGACGTTCAAATTCTGGTTTTACATCAATATTAATTTAAAAGAAAAGAAAAAACAAACCCTAACACGGTAGACAAAATTTGTGATGTGGCAGAAATAAATGCTTGGTCAAAGTGGAAATGGGCCTGTCACATAACCAGTATGACAGAAATATTAACCTTGTACATCATAATCAAGGTAAAAATTATGTACTTAACTTTTTTTTAAAAAAAAAACCAGAATGATAGACGAAACATTTTCATTTTAAACCTTGAAATCCGATGGATGGGGACGGCGCAGGATCGGGAGGAATGTCAAGGAGAGAGAGGCCTATATCCAGCAGTGGAACTTCATGGACTGATATGGAACATGGTAAATCACTATTACAGCATTTAAAATGGATTACTCGTTTTTAAACAGCGGCAAATATAGCCATGAATATGGCATAGCTCTTTTAAAAACTTCTAGTAACATGAGAGCATCGTGACAAATATTTTCATAAAAAAGTCGGTTTACGGACGATAATTTTACGTGATAACGTCATAAGAAAACATTGATGAAAAAAAGCATACTTTTATGAATTGAATTGAATTATTATTACTGAATTATCATTATTTTGTATAATACAAAGCAGGAGTTAATTGAAAATTTCAATGTTTTCCATAAATTAACTTTTTTTTTGTTTTTCCTTCTTGTGTGCTGCTGCTGTCTCCCTTCTACTCGGACGCATCAGCCGATGGAGTGGAAGAGAGATATAGACAATATAGAACTAGGCCGATCGTGCCTCTCTATCGCTTGTTCCGCGCTCTCGCTTGCACACTCGGCTCAGGCGGAACGTGAAAATGAGTCATGCTTTTTCGCGTGTGCAGCCGGCGTTCATCGATTTATTAGACGTTATCACGTCAAAAACAAAAAGTAAGGAGGATAATATCACTTGAAAATTTGATTGGTATTATTACCTAAGTCCTGGTTAAATTGTCATTCATCACAGAATTAGGTACTGATACGAGTACCTACCAAGCAAAACGTGACACACGTGGTGGACCAATATTTGTACAACCCGTTTGTCACGTTTCTCCTGGTTGCTGCAATAGGTACCTACCCAAAGCTGTGGTAATTTTTTTTTAAATCGTAATATTTCTAGTATCACAATACATGTGTTATCACTTAAAACTCGAATATAGTACTGACCGATATCCTCAAATATGCAAAGAACATCACCTATCTTTAATAAAACGTCGTGAAATAGCCGATATAGTTTTTCTATCAAAAATAGCCTCTGGAGCAATAGACTCTCCCGGAACTACTATCTAAACTTTCCATAAATATTCCCCGTAAAAACCCTTCGCAACAACCCTATTCTTTATACCCCTCTGGTACACACTAACTAACTAACTACAGAAAAAAAATCCTCATATAATGGCGAGCCTATCAATAACTTCAATAAATTATCTAAAACTTGAATATTGCGGCGTTTGCTATCCGAGTGAAATCTCACTTGTTGAGTTAGCATTTTTTTTTTTTTTTCTTATAATTTTTTCTAGTATAATCTTACGATGTGAATATTTTTCTTTCTTTTTTATCTTTGTTGTTACTACCTGTGAAAACCTGTAATTGGTCTACTCTGTTTTCTTTTAATGTTATTATAATGTTTTTGACTGTTGGTTTTCCTGTAAATAAATAAATAAATACCTCATTTTACCTGATTTTCCAAAATTCTATTATAAAAAAATAGTACAAGCATTTCACTTCCAAAATGTATAAAGAAAAATAATTATTAGGTCCTTACATATGAAATTGGCGTTTTGTATGGGAGGAACATAAAGTTGATTTTTTAAAAATATAATATTACAAATTAGAAGAGCTTCAATTGGAATGTCTAAGACATCCACCGTACTCTCCGGACCTTGCTCCAACAGATAACTATTTTTTTCGAAATTTGGATAACTTCTTGCAAGGGAAAAAATTCAACTCCGATGGGGCAGTCCAAACCGACTTCAAAGATTTTATTGATTCCCGTCCGAATGGGGTATTTTAGTAAAGGGATCGATGAACTACCTATGAGATGGAAAAAATGCATAGATAGCAATGGTACATACTTTGGTTAAATAAATATATTATAGTTTTTAAAAATCAACTTTATGTTCCTCCCATACAAAACGCCAATTTCATATGTAAGGACCTAATATTTGGAGAAATACAAGCGCACAAAGTTTACGGTTTCACATGCCAGCCAAGTTTTAAATTATATTAAATGTCAAACAACGTTTATACTTGCCAATGTATGTTACATTAAACAAGCTTGTAGTTCAGTGCTTTGTTTCAATATTTCTACTTCAGACTGTCGTTCGGCTTGGACCACCGGAGAACAATGCGCGGAGGTCCTATTATGTCATTTACCATTTACCTCAACTTATTCACAGGGGCGGGGCGTGCATCTTACAAAGCGCTCATAATACTTTCACAAAATAAAGTAAATAATTCAGGTTAAAAAATATTACGGTACACGCACGTCGATTATTCCGACTTTTCACATGGCTATTTTCGATCACTTGTTTTACTTGACCATGCCATGTCTTTCTCGGCCCTCTTCGACTTCTACATCCAGGCATTCGCATCATAGATTCTTTTTGCCGTTCTTTTATCATTCATTCGCTCTACATGACCGAACATGACACGAGGAAGCAAGAGAAGTATGCCAGGACAGTGTACATATATATACCTGCTAAAAAGCGAAAATCGTCGCTATTTTGGTATTTTACATTTAAACAGGTGAGGGTCGCGGCCAAGGCCTAGACCGAAATTCAGTGGATTTTATCCAAAAATATCTTCGCAAATCTGACCTGCGGGTCTGGCCTACATTTCAATGTTTTATTTTTACTATCATATTCGCGAATCTGATCTGTCATATCGCGATTGATTCGCGTCTATATGACAATTTGTCCAGCAAAGAACTGTAGCGTTGAGTTTTAACTACCTTTTAATTACCTTTCATCGTTGTTTCAAATTAAAAGTAAGACAATTTCATAGTAATTTATTAATGTATATAACTGTATTTTACAGTTTCAAAAAAATTATCATTGAATTCCATCCAATATCGCCAATGAATATTTGACATATCAACAAAAAACGTAAAGCTAGTACCAGGTAAATTACTTTGCTAGCGTATTATAAAACGAAAAAAATGTTTTATTTCGCGAAATATAACTAAAAAATGATACAAAAAATTGACTAGCGGATGTTTTATTGAGCCGGCCTTAAGATGAAAATCATAATTATGAAATGAGTTTAAGTTTAGTTAAAAATAAATATATTCTAAGCATGATGGTTATACAAAGTGTATTACATTGCGTTTCCAATACAAAAAATATACATTTTTTAAATCAGCAATAATGAAAGAACCAATATTTCTAAGCCTGATGGCTATACAAAAGTGTATTACAGTGTTTCAAATACAAAATTATTCATTTTTTAAATCAGGCAATAAAGAAAGAACCAAAAAATGTGATTGTTATGTATAATTCAATTTACGATATAGTAAAAGGGAACGAAGGTTTTGTAAGTATATAAAGATAAATCTCATATACGAGAGCAACACGGAAAATATAAAATTGCTTAAGAATTAATTCCGCCCTTTAGGTTTCTGTTTTTTACTTTTTGTTTAAATAGTACATACTATTTTCAATAAACGGCTTATGTTTGTAAATAGGAATCAAGTCGTGGCAGAGTGGAGATTCGAACCGGGGATTTCTAGACTCAGAAACTGTGACGCTACCCCTGGGCAGTCTGGGCACCACCCGTTCGAGTTCCAAAAAGTTAAATTTTTAAAGCAGAGTAGCTCAACAATCGCTGTAAAAATGCAAGCGGCCTAGGCATAGATAATTTCAATCTGTCGACCGCAAATTCGGCCGCGCCACAGATAAAAATATAATGTAGGACAGAGCGCTTTTTTATTATTCTTGGAAGCGCAATTGTTATTCTGCTTTCTTTGAGGGCAAAATAAATATATTACAATGACAGAATCCTGGGGGTTAATAATATTAAATATCGACGGTTGAAAGGAAAAAGTTACCAAGCGTACCTACCTGCAAAGGAAAATGATACAAAGTGACGTAATATCCATTATTATGTTAAATTATGTCGCTTTGTATCATTTTCCCTTGCACGTATTCGCTTGGTAAGTTTTTCCTTTCAACCGTGGATATGTTCTTATTATTTTTAATTAGTTTTTATGCAATTTTCTTGCACATCATTTTTAGCTACAATGATTTTGTTCGGCCCATCATAAGGACAATTAGAACTATTCGAATATTCTTAACAAGAACATTGCGAAGAGAAATACTATAAATAAAAAGTGTCTCTCACTACCACACTTTTTAATAACAGTGCAATTGAAATTCAATTATAAATTTTGTCTTAAAATATATTTTGTGTCATTAAACCATAAGTAATTAATTTCTTCAGCTTTTATTTAGTCACTCTACGCCCCTGTTTATTTTCGAAGGATTTTAGTATTACCGCGAGCATAATTCAATGACTACCGATTTCAAACTTAAATGCTTAATATCCAAGTGTAAACGTAAAAGTGGTAGAAATCCCTTTAGCATGTACAATCTTTTTATAAACAAAACATTGACTTTTTTACTCGGTGCTTTGAAACCGACCAAATTCGTGGACCTGACGAATGTACGAAATAACAAAAATAATAATATTTAAATAAATAAAAAAAACAACAAAAAAAACCGTCTTAACGATACATCATGTTTTTGCAAAAGTATGATATTATGTATGCCATGTGGTAGCGTATTTGGCTTCCGTGCATGAGGTCGCGGATTCGATTCCCGTAGGGGGTCAGCATGAAATATGTGATTTTCTTAACAATATTTCATTTTCATATAAATATCTCATGTGTGATACCTTGGACTGGTACTGAAGCGTAAAACTGATCGTCCTACCTAAATGTAATAAAATGATCAAGATACACTGCACTTGGTGTAGCAATGCAGTGCCCTATGCACCATTGGGTGCGGATGCTGCAGTTCACACAAGCAGTATGGACTTGCACACGAATGTTTATCCTCACCATACAACTCAAATAACAAAGGACTGCCATACTATAAATACCCGTACCGAGGGTCAGAAGAGCAGTGCAACACTTTTACAGTTTACCATCTACGTAGTTACTCTCTTCAGTCGGAGAACGTCAGTCCACGTCATCAGTCGAGGTGTAGTGTCTTGCCTAACGTAGACGATGCCGTCATGGAAGCCTCGGACCACACCCTGGATTCACACTCCGTACCAGTATCGGAAGCCCGACCCGCAGCGTCTGATCTCCTCTTCGCTCAGCCTGCCAACGTCGTTCCAGCCGCCGCGCCGCGCCGACTTCGCTCCATCTCTACTAAACTGTCTCGCACTCAACACAAGACACGCAGTACTCATCCTTGAAACCTGAATAAACGCATACAACATCACCGGCGTTTCCACTAACCTTCCACTGGTAAAAGGGGACTCCTTCACCTTCCACACCCCTTTTGTATTATCAAAGTTACCAGAATTCTAGTTTCATAATTTAATTTTCTGAGTATAAATACTTTTGGAGTGAAAACTTTTTATTTTATTTGAATAATAGAGACCCAAGTATTCACAGAATTTTACCTCTGCAACATAAATATTCTGGTTAGAAAATAAAGTGCTGAGAATTATTATTGTACCAAGACTTGGTGAAGCAGCGGAACGTTGTGGGACAGGAGCAATCAAGAGAACGTTTCATGACCCATCAGGCCCATCAGCTACCCCTTATCACAAGCATAATTAGAGCCAGTCTGGCCAGCCTAGCGGGGGTCGGATATGGACAAATGAACATGTTTGTTGAAGCCAGACAATTGATACCCTGTATGCGTCTCGACAACTATGTTTATATCTTGGTCACAAAATCACCATCGGCAGAGACCAGCGAGGTGGATAGAAGGATAAATCTCTCTTGGGTGGCTTTTGGAAAGCTAAATTCCATATTCCGAAGCTCCATTCCCAACTCACTCAAGACTCGAGTATTCAACCAATGCATTCTGCCCGTCCTTACTTATGGCGCGGAAACAATATCTCAGACCAAGCAATCCTCCCATAAGTTGCAAGTTGCACAGAGGAGCATGGAGAAGATTATGCTTGGAATAACATTAAGAGACCGAAAAAGGAACGATTGGATCCGACGCCAGACAAAGGTCTGCGACGTGGTGCAGCGAATTGCTTGGTTGAAGTGGAAATGGGCTGGTCATATAGCCAGATGGACGAAACGCGTTCTGGTCTGGAGACCGAGGAACCAGAGGCCTCAAGGACGTCCACCGATGGGTGGACGACATCAGGAAGGAGATGGGTGGACGACATCAGGAAGTCTGCTGGAAGATAGTGGATGGGGACGGCGCAGGATCGGGAGGAGTGGAGACGGCAGGGCAGCAGTGGACTTCAACGGGCTGAGATGATGATGATGATGATGATGCATCTCGACCTGCTGGAGTCAGACCTCTGGGTAGGCCGAAACAGCGTTATATAGACAACGTGTTGGCTGATCTGGATAAGCTGGGATAGCTACAAGTGGAATGTCTTCGTCAAGGAGGCTAAAGCTCTTTATGAACCATCTGAATATATTATAGCCATCTGAACTAAGTACCTCTACAGTACTATGTTCATAAGTATGTACCACTAAGTTCGTGCACCAAAGTAAGCTGAAGTTTTCCATAAGAATAAAATGATAACATACTTTACTTTAAATCATACATAATAAGGTAATAACCTATTGCTATTTCTCGTCACCTAGTTATACAATTTGCATAGCATTGTGGTATCGCGTTCGGCTGCCGTGCAAGAAGACGCGGCCCGCGGGTACGATTCCCGTAGGGGGTCACCATGAAAATACTCATTTACAATATTTCCCTCACCAAGCTCAAGACCTTGTCTTTTTTATTGGTGAGGTATGTTATATTTTTAAAACGTATTGTTATAGTATATTATAAAGTAAATTACAAATTCTAATCTCGAACTCAAATCGCAAATGTCATTTTAGTAAAATATTATTTTCAGGCAAATATACAATAAATACATATCTTTTCTTCAATTACAATATTGGATGTATCTTCTCTGAGACAGATGCGCAACACGCAACACGCCACCTAGTAGAGAAGCTATCAATAACAGATATTTATACACACCAAAAATGCAGTTTACACAATAAAAAAGGCAAAAAAAGTTTATTTATTAGGAAGAATTAGAAATAAACTAGATAAAAAAACATCACTTCTAATATACAAGAGTATAATTGTCCCACATATAGACTACTGCTCATCTATATCATACCTTAGTAATGAAGGAGAGCTAAAAAAATTACAAATTCTGCAAAACAAAGCAATGCGAATCATATTGAAGTGCAGTAGAAAAACAAACATTAAAAAAATGATTAAACTCTTGAATATTATGTCAGTAGACCAAAGAATTAAATATAATGTTGCTAATGAAATTAACAAAATTGTTAAAGGGATAATTCCAAGATATTTGCAAAACAAATTAAAAAACAATGACTTTTTTCATAAATATGCAACAAGAGGTTCAAAAAAATATAAGATTAGAAAAGAAGAAGAAAAACTATGTCACAGAATTGTCTCATGTATAAGGGCATTAAAATGTATGAGGAGATGCCAGATGAAAATAAAAAATGAACAAAATTTAAAGTTATTTAGGGCCAAGTGTAAAAATATTAATGGTGTGAATTTTTATTATATTGTAGATCATTATATTAAGAAATTAGAATTAGTTTTTATGAAAAGGATAAGAATAGTTAGGAAAAATATTAATTAAGTGTAATGTTATAATATTATCTCAATGTAAAAATTATATATATACTAAAAAATTAATATAATAGTAAAATACGGTCTGGAAATTTGTAACATAAATACTCGAGTGTGGCTTCACTAAATACAGCGAATCATAATTTGTATAATAAACTGTACATGAATTACTCACTCACTCACTCATAGCATAACGGATTCTACAAACTGCCTGCAGGCCAAGCGATCGGCGCCAGCTCCCCGTTTCGAGGCTCCTCCCAAAATCGAAAGTCCACAGTCCCAACGAGTCTCTGATGTGTAAAATATTTACTATGTAAAATAGGCAAGCATAGTTAAGGCTCTCGGAAGCATACGTAGTAAATGGCCTAGCCAGCCGAAAAACGCCTTCGCCGGATGACAGTAATACCAGGGGTTGCTGTTATAAATTCGAAGCTCACCTCTGTGACCTTACTCAAAGTCAAACCAACGCACACACTAAAACTCTACCTAATTCTAACACCTATTCTCTGCACTCAGAAGTCTGCTATCTTATGCCCTGATAAGGTGCCACGAATCGCAGCCATAGAGGAGAAGAGGAATCCTACGCAAACTGCCGGCGAATTGTCAACAGTGGACGTCCAGGACGCCGAGAACCTGATGCCTTGTAAAATAGGCAAGCATAGTTAAGGCTCTCGGGAAGGCATACGTAGTATATGGCCTAGCCAGCCGAAACGCCTTCGCCGGATGACAGTAGATACCAGGGGTTGCTGTTTACGTTGCCTCACCTCTGTGATCCTTACAAAGTCAAACCACCGCACACCTAAAACTCTACCTAATTCTAACACCTATTCTCTGCACTCAGAAGTCAGCTATCTTATTCCCTGATTAGGTGCAACGAATCGCAGCCATAGAGGAGAAGAGCAATTTGCCGTGCGCATTTGTCATCAGTGGACGTCCAGGACGCGAGATCACCTGATGACTTGTAAAATAGGCAAGCATGGGTTAAGGCTCTCAGGAGGCAAACGGTGAGTATATGGCCTAGCCAGCTAAAAGGAGTCGTGAAGAGATGCGGCGTTGGACCACGATGTATTCTGCGGATCTGATGAAGATTGGGGAAGCATGGTGTGAAGGGCCCTGGGAAGGCGAAGAAAGATCTGGTTATGCCGTTCCTTT
>JAGVSP010001585.1:0-57519 GCA_022494985.1 Micrasema minimum
ATATAATTATTTAATTATTTTTTTGGTTTTTAAACGTAAAACGTAACGTTTAAAAAAATTATGAATTTAAAGAAGAAAAAAATAGATTATTAAAGACCTTTAAAAGTGTGTTATTTGTCGAAACTCGAAACATAATTATAGTATCAAGTTTGAACCAGGTGGTGTTTTTGTGGTTAAAGTTATTGATTCTGAAATGGAAAACCGTTGATCGACACCCAAGCTTCCACATCTCGTTAAAACAACTTTTGAGCACAGTTGTTTGTGACTAGTTATAAGTACACACAGCCTCAAACATTTGGTTGTATAAAAGTAACCAATATTGATTTCTTTAACCTTCGATCTGTCGCGCATTTTTTGTAACGCGAGTTGTTTCACGGGGTCGCTGAAGACCCCATAATATAACAGTTTAAAATCTTGTTTAGAGACTTTTAATAACAAGTTTTTTAAAGATTTTTATAACTAAAGAAAGAAACACAATGATATAAGACAAAAATAATCATAACTATCTATATGTATCCATTGCTTTATACATACATAAATATGTCACAAAATAGGAACTGAAAAGGCTTTCTTTGGACATGTTACATGTAAGTGTTTTGTTTTTTGCTAAAGCTATATGAGATCGCATGCAAACAGACTTTAATAGAAAAAAAATAATGAAAGTAACATAAAAATATAGCAACTTATAGCTTTTGGGGAGTCGTTGCGTGGGGTCTTTGAAAGCCCCGTGGGCAGTAACACTTCCGTCACTCACAGCGTTTGCGCACGAACTAATACTTGCTACTATGTGAATCAACTTTAAACCCTTTCGTAAAGCTCTGTGTGCCGCGGATAGTTTTTAGTGCGAAATTTTATATTTTTTTAGTCAACGGGCCAAAGTCCCCACGCGATGGATCGAGGGTTAAAGATAATATATAAAATATATATATGCAAAAAGTTTGTTAAAAACTGAATAAGGTAGCGATCGTATGAAAAATGTATTTCTTAAAGTAATATTTTGTGCTTATCATAAAATATATTTAACTTTTCTTGTTATAAACTTCGCCAATTAAATATTATTGATAGTACATACCGAAAATAACTTTCAGAAAATCTAAAAGTTAAATATTAAATATTATACATGGGTTATTAAACTTATTGACTTTTTACTATGCATGATGAAACATTAAGTTAAATTTTTAAAATAATATTATACAAATGTCCTTTTATGTAAATATTTCAATTCGACACGGGGTTATACCTAAAGAACTAAAATATGATCATTCTAAACTGTAACAATAATTAATTCATTAATATTACAATTTAAAAAATTAAGATAAAAATGCTGTATAGATTAAGCGCATAGGGTGCATGCAGGACGGCACGGGTTCAATTCCCGTAGAGGTAAACAAGTTTTTTTAATGTGGTTTATCACATTTACATTTCATGTACCTATGATATCTTGAACTGGCACTGAAGCGAAAAACTGATCATCTTACCTTCATGTAATAACTACTTCTTCTAATACCCTTATGAGCATCCAAGGGTGCATAGGGCACTGGATTTGTACACCAAGTAATAAAATTGTCATAATATATTATCATCATTGGATCATTTGTAGATTCTATATGCTCCACATAGGGAGCGGATATGGTATAATGAATGAATCATTAGATGCGGATAAGATCAATGTAAGAGTAAAAACAACAATTTTGATTGTGTCCAAATATTTTGTAGGCAAAAACCGGATTTTACCCATTACGGGCTTGCATTCAATTCAACACTTCTTCTTCTTCTTTCGCCACGTTCGCTCCTATGTGGAGCATGTGGAAATCACTAGATCCCTCCAGGAGAACCTGTCACTAGCCAGCTCTTTCGCCTCCTCCCACGTCAGGCCCGCATCCATCAGCTCCGCCGAATACATCCAATACAATTCAACACATTTTTTTTTTTTTTATAAAAAAAAGCATTCAATTTTGGGCTGTTTTCAAGTAGTCGGAAATAACTGTGCCAGAAAGCAGGAAACCAGTTGTGCCGAAGTGGGATTCGAACCTAGAGATTCTAATCCGGAGTCCTAGAATCTGCCTTTAGACCTACAACCCGATTCACAATTGAATGTAAAGATGTTTTAACAATCATTTGAAATAATCAGAGTTTGCTTTATAAAATTGTAAATAACAAATTTGACTCACCAGAATTAATGAATCTACTCTCTTTCTGTGTCCCTTCCAGACTAACTAGACTGCCTAAACTTTTTCACATACCTAAAGTTAAAACAAATCACAGAAATAATTCTACGATTCCTCGAATTTGTAAGGCGTTTGATGATAAATTTAATAGCTTAGATATGTTTCATACCCCATATAACAAATATATAAAGGAACTTAAAAACTAACAGACTTAAGATGGCAAATATTTATTTACATTATAAGTAGATTCTTTTAACTGTTTAAAGCTACTTGCGGATACATGTAATTGGATGGCTGGCATGTTATTGTTAATTATTAGTTTTAATTTATATTATGTTTTACCTGTACATCTGTTTGTATCCCGAATAAAAAAAAAAATAAATAAAATAATATTTTGGTTCATTTTCATCACAATCACCCAGTTCTACCGTTAAGGCGTTAATACAAGCTACAGATTGGACGTATCGGCTAAACGCCACAATACAAAACCGGCTTAGTTCTGCCAATCTAATCGAATATGAATTAAGCTCTCAAATCACACCCAATCACAAACTCAGCTTTCACACAATGTTTTCCGGAAATACAATTTCAAACACATTTATATTGCAAATATTTTCATTTATTAATACACCATGATTCACGATGAGACCGCGAAACTCCGGAGGGTGATTATTCATGATATTCTGAAAAAAAAAATCCTAACAAAGTTTTTCAAATAAACTCAATTTTAATTTCTTAAAAAATATGAATAAAAAAAACTTTTGGTTGTCTGTAAAGTCGGTTTACGGACGATAATTTTACGTGATAACGTCATAAGAAAACATTGATGAAAAATAACATACTTTGAATTGAATTGAATTATTATTACTGAATTCATTATTTTGTATAATACAAAGCAGGAATCAATTGAAAATTACAATGTTTTCCATAAATTATCATTTTTTTGCACTCGTTAATTTCACTTTCACTTTGTAACTTGTGCGCTGCTGCTGTCTCCCTTCTACTCGGACGCATCGGCCGATGGAGTGGAAGAGAGATAGATGCGTCACAAACCGAACGCTTAGGCCGATCGTGCCTCTCTATCGCTCGTTCCGCGCTCTCGCTTGCACACTCGGCTCAGGCGAAACGTGACAATGAGTCAAGCTTTTTCGCGTGTGCAGCCGGCGTTCATCGATTTTTTAGACGTTATCACGTCAAAAATTCAAGTGTGTAATACTAGCTTAAATTTTTTTACTTAAAATTGGGTATCGAACGCTACGAAGTTTTTTTTCTTTTGATTTCTTCAAATTTAATTCAAAAACTACTAATGTAAAGTTAATGTATTTTCTTTCATCGTATATCGTCTTTTATCTGTCAGAAACGGAAATAAACAAAAACGAATGTAACATTTTTAACAATACATGTCTTTTAATAATAAATAAAGATCGTGATAAAATCTTTAAACGACACTTAGAATGTTCACTTTCACGAGCTTGGAATGTGAGAAGTTTCACATTCATTTTTTAAATAAATAAAGATCGTGATAATAAAGACCCTAGACTTGGGGAAATTTTCACATTCCTGATAATAAAGTATATTTTCAGTCTTGTTGCTTTATAGTCAATTTCGTGTTAGAGGCCCGGAGGGCGATTGCGATGAAAGGATAGTAAACATGACTTTATTCATCAAAATCACAAACAATATTTTTCTCTCTCCTTTTTTTTCTTATTTCTTTCACTATCGAAAATCGAGCACTTATCTTGATAACTTTTTGACATAGAGGTAACATTTTTTTCCACAAGTAAAAAGAAATCTTATCATATTTGCACATTTCAATTTGTGGATACTATTTTCAACGAAGCATAATGAACGGCTTGTGTGCTCGAAAATAGGAATCAAGTCGTGGATGAGAATCTTTAATTATTTTTTTGAAGGGAAAACATAACACTTACAATACAAAAACTTGCATTGTAACAGCACCAATTTCACTTAAGAAACCGAAATTTCATTACTGCCAAACTTCATATTAATTTACTTTATGAATAAATAAATCAAGTTAAATTTTATCCCCATATTGTAACTGCTCTCCTGTCTTGGTTCGTTTTACATACGTTCGTAAAAGATGAGATATTTGTTCTGAAACTTGAACTTTGAGAGAAATGTGACGAATATATAATACATAGACGCGTAAATACGAATTAAAATACAAACACGCCCGGAAGAAGGACTTATTATACCTTGTTGTAGAATATTTAATTTTTGTGCTAAAACTTAGCTAAAATTAGAACCAATTATTTGAAGAAAAACTGTTCCTATTTTCGCTACCTGACACATTAATTATTTATATTTACCAAAGGTTTTCCCATGAAAATACGAGCTTTGAAAATTTTTGTTCTCATAAGCTCAGTAGTCAGGCGCTCTGGTATTTTGTAAGGTGCCCGAAAAATGGAATGAAAGTTTATAAATTAGGATTGTATTATGACAAAATATTACCTGAAAATTCTTGACAGAACGGATTTTGTATATAATATGTAATACACATTGTTTTAGCATTTATAACATAAGTGGATAATACAACATCTACCCATTTGACAATCGTTAATAAATACAGCCTTCAATTTTCATGCAATACTAATAAAAATGACTGAAAAGAGATAATGGATTTCTCTGAAAACCGATGTTAGTTTGTTACGAAATGTAAATCAACAAAAAATAATTTAAGCTGATTTGCAACATGGTAGACAGAGGCAAATTTTTATAAACGAAAGAACAGATATGTCAATTAGATTTATATTTTTTATAGACGGAACTTGGTGGAACTCCATGGTTTAATTATTTTATTATAACTAATAAAACAACATTTGGGGTGTGTTCAAATACTTGTACACAAATCTGGGTATTTCCCATGATGGGAGTAGGTACAATACATTTCATATTTATATCTCTATAGAGATGAAGTAGATTTTTTTTTTAATTCGGGAGTATGGATGTTCAAGAGTTTCAATATCAATGCATAGATGTCGCTAGTTACGCGTTTGCGAATGGTTTTCAATTCGTAACAAATAGGCTAAATTTAAAAATTGTACCTGGTGTGGATATTCGCTTAAATTAGCGGAATGGTGAATGTTGTAGTACGTCAAGTGGCCACTTAACCCAGCCAATGACAGGTCATAAGCCCTGTTAAAGCTTGAATATCCATATTCCCGAATTCGAAAAAAATCTACATCATCTCTGTAGGGATATAAAAATGAAATATATAACTAATATAAGTTAAATAAGTACACTTTTACTTTTATTTATTTGACCAGTTAGCGCTTTCACCCTGTAACGGGCATCTTCAGACTGTCAATATGTGGGGGGGGGTTGGGGGGGGGGGGGGGGGGGGGGGGGGGGGGGGGTGGGGGGGGGGGTTTGTGGGGGTTCTTTTTTTTTATATTTTCGTATTGCCAGCCCTGTGTATGGTTAATTTTCTTTTGATTAAGCGTTGAAAATTTTACATTATTTTATCTTATTTTCATTAACCTTCTTGATCCAGACAATTTTATAACAATTCATAACTTAAAACCATTGCAAAGAGGTATCGGTGTTAATATTATATTTTCAATAAGTATTTAATCATAAGGTATTTGATAGAGGATTACAAAATGTTAAATTTTTGTTTGTATTATACTTCTCAAACTTTCTCTAGTAACGGATATAATACAAATATTATTATTTTTTGTGCGGAAATGGCCTTTAGATAGGCCTAATCATTCCCATGGGTCTCATTCTAACTTAATTGGCACTTTACCTGGGACGAATAAACAATCCATGTTCCTTGACTTGAAGGCTACATCTGGGTCCTTAATCCACTCAAAACGTCAAGATTATTAAATAAATCGTAATAGAACCTTCAGGACATAAGGCGCAGAAAAATTCTTGTAATTTTTTTACTCTTCGGCTTATTATTTTGGGGATGATCATTATAGATTCAAAAAAAATTAACGTTTGAAATTCAATGTTATTAGGTATGTTTTTTCATATTCTTGGAAAATTTTACTGCAAAACATGGACCTCTTTTTTTGTGGAATCTATTTAAAAACATTAAATGGAAAAGTTGATATTATTTCTATATTTTAGCACCGCTATTTCCACCCACAATGAAAGTAGTCCCGAGGTTAAAATATTCAATGAAGTACATAATATTACCTATGTGATTCAAACGTAAATGTTTTTTTCACAAATACAAATCGAAAGAAATAAATTCACAAAAGAATACAGAAGACTTTTTTTTATCTATTGCAAAAAAAAAAAATTACAAAAAACACAATCAATACCAAGTAAAGTGTAAATAACCACGTTCGTGTTGTAAAAATGATCAATATACACTGTAGTTGGTGTAACAATGCAGTGTCCTATGCACCATTAGATGCGTAAAAAGGGAAGTAGTAAAGTAAAGAGAAAAAAAGAACTAAAAAATACAAAATAAAAATAAACAAAAAATATGTCAAGTAAAATATAAAAAGTATATGAAACAAAAACAAAAAATTTAAATAACCTAAATATTTAATTTACATGAGAAATTATTATTTATAATATTTTAAGGCCTTAAGTTAATTAAAAGGTTTAATGTGTCATTTATAGAACATGTATTATTTGGCGTTAATTTAATTCAAATAGGGTTTAATAAGATTACTCGTGTAAGCACAAACTTCCATTCAAATGCAAACAAAATTAACACCCTGTGGATTGAGACAAAATCATCAATAAATATGGGTTTTGTTACTAAAATAATTAAAATTTTTAATCAAAAACATTATGTTTAATGAAATACTTTTAATTAATTTTTTAATTAATAAGTGCATATATTCATAAGATTTTCCTTTCAATTAGTATTTGTATCAATTTAAATTTTGTTTTAAGGTTTTTAACAATCGACCGTTGTGTTTTTTAAATCAGATAAAATGCGGATTATAATTTATAATAAAAAATATAATCTTCTACAAAATAAAATTCTGAAGAATATGTTCTGAAAGCGCTTTATAATTGCGGATTTCTTAAAAGTTACTAAGCGAAAAACTTTTCTTGTTTTAATTTGCATCTCTACGCTTGAAAATTGATTAATATTGATCCTTTAATCAAATTCTTGTCAACATTTTGAGTATGTCCGAAATCCAGATACTTGCTTATAGTCAAGTAAATATAAGGCTTCAGATTGTATTAAAACACTTTAGTAATCTGTTTTTTTGTATAAAAGTGTTGCTATTTTACTAACCTTTTTTCGTATTTTCGTATTTTTATGAGAGTTGGATCTTGAGAAATACCTAAATTTGCTGTTTTACGCTAAACAAAAAGTGATCTAACTAACTAACCATCACGCCATTTCCCCGAAGGAGTAGGCAGAGCGAATAGAACGCCACACCACTCTATCCTGGCATACTTCTCTTGCTTCCTCCACATTCATACATCTTCTCATGCACGCAAGTCGGTTATTCCGACTTCTTACATGCCCACTTTCAAGCACTTGTTTTACTTGATCATTCCGTGTCTTTCTCGACTTCTACATCCAGGCACAGTCGCATCATATATATTTTTAGCAGTTCTTTCATCATCCATTTGCTCTACATGACCGAACCAACGTAAAAGACCTTTCTTAATTTTGTCGATAATGCTTATCTCAGCCTTGCATTCTGCCTGCTAAAATGATCTTAGGGTGATAATTAATATTTATATTTAAGGGTACCTGTACCTTACGATAAATTATGGTAGACAAACATTTTTAGTTTTAGGTAGAGTGTATAAAACAAGACTTAGAAAATGGCGCTTTACGAGATTTGAAATATTCAATATTAACTCTATTTCCAGGGATTATCATAACGATAGTTTTACTGTTTTAAAAGGAGCCATTATGTAAAAAATCACAGTAATAATTACTTTGCTGGCTAATTCATCATCATCATCATCATACCATATCCGCTACCTATGTGTGCTACAAACAGCCTCCAGACCAAGCTATCGGCCGCCAGCTCCCGTGCATCAAGTCAAATCCACGCCCTGTAGCTCTGATGCAAACTGCCTACATTGTCAACAGTGGACGACCAGGACGTCGGTCGGCTGGATAATCATTAATTACACAAGTCAACAAAAAAAAAAATTTTTGAGTATTTTATTTTGATTTATTTTGATTATTTTCTGATTATATAAATGGAAAAGTAAACAGGAACTCCATTAATAATAAATAAAGTTTGCTTTTGTACTTAATATAATGAAAACTAAATATACGGTGGTTTTGCACATTTTTTTGTATTTTTATGTTTATTTGTGCTGCCTTTTATAATGAAAAATTAATTAAAATAAATATAATTCATAACTTGATTTAATTTTAAATATTGATTAACATTGAAAAAATATACCTTTTCATAAATGTTGAAATTTCGTTCTGGTACAAAAGCAAACTTTATTAGATAAAAATATTTTTTCTTTCTTTAGTTTGGCATAAGTAATCAAAATTAGAGGTACAGAACTCAGACTCAAAAATCGTGTTGACCTGTGTTATTAATGCAGTATTTATTTTTATTAAAGAAAAATCATATTGTGAAATTAAAACTGTCACGCTTATTCATTACGATTACCAGTGATATTTGATTTGTTATTTTGATACCAGCTTTACGTAGTAATACCTGTTGAAAACTGAAAAAATGGCATAAAAGAGGATTAAAAATCATGGGTTTTATTTTACTTGAGGATATAATATATACTTGGCATTTGGCTACCGTGCATGAGGTTGCGGGTTCGATTCCCGTAGGGGGTCAACATGAAATATTTATTTACATGTGATTTTCATATTTAGAGGTGGATAGGAGGATAAATCTTTCTTGGGTGGCTTTTGGAAAGCTAAATTCCACATTCCGAAGCTCCATTCCCAACTCACTCAAGACTCGAGTGTTCAACCAATGCATTCTGCCCGTCCTTACTTATGGCGCGGAAACAATGACTTTGACCAAGCAATCCTCCCATAAGTTGCAAGTTGCACAGAGGAGCATGGAGAGGATTATGCTTGGAATAACATTAAGAGACCGAAAAAGGAACGATTGGATCCGACGCCAGACAAAGGTCTGCGACGTGGTGGAGCGAATTTCTTGGTTGAAGTGGAAATGGGCCGGTCACATAGCCAGAATGACGGACGACAGATGGACGAAACGCGTTCTGGTGTGGAGACCGAGGAACCAGAGGCCTCAAGGACGTCCGCCGATGAGGTGGGTGGACGACATCAGGAAGTCTGCTGGAAGACAGTGGATGGGGGCGGCGCAGGATCGGGAGGAGTCGAGACGGCACTGAACGGGTTGAAATGATGATTTTTATATTAAATATTTCATGTGTGATACCATGTCCTGGTACTTAATAATGTATAAATATACTTTTTTTATACTTCCGTAGAAAATTGTTTGAAGTACATAATATATGGCTGGGTAACTTTTCCTAAGCTTTGTGGCTGTCAATAAATCCGGAAATCCAAAATGAAACACAAAAAATTCTACCGCTCTGCCCTCTGGTGGCTTCGAAATAGAATTAACCAGAAGAAGCGATCCCATACAAATTTTCAAAAAAATTCATAACACCACTTATTATCATATTCCACCGTCTAAAGACTCCAGCACTTACAAGGCCGATGTACTTACACTTTGAAACGTGTGACGTAGATGTCTAGTGATGACGTACGAGTGACGTAGTGGGTCACTAGGTGCCACTAGGCACGGTAGTATTTTTTAATTATAGAATGCAGATTCTCTGAAATTCTTTTTCGAAGTCTTGTGGAGCTTTAATAACATTTAGTCTACTTTCATCCTTCTTTTTCCAACACCACGCTTCACTACCATACATAAATTGAGAGCTTTAATTGATACAGTATATTTATATTCATTATCGTCTGTGGCATGATAATGTACCCAATTTGATCGAACTCAGACAGGGTACAGCCCCCATTTCGTCCTGTCATTATTAGTTGACGGCTAACCGAGACCCTTACAGCGGTCAATCTATCGACTGTATATCCATTAAGGTTGAGGCACACTCGGGCCGGCGAATCGATATTCAATCTAAATGTTCTTCTGGATTCTAGGCATTGTGTAAACAAAATGGACGGGGAGTTAAATGTTTCAAAATAACAGGTGGCTCTTGATAACTTAACTGAAAAATACCTAGAATTAAAACAACTACAACTACTTCTTTCTCTGATCCGTACCCAAAGAATTAAATATAATGTTGCTAATGAAATTAACAAAATTGTTAAAGAGATAGTTCCAAGATATTTACAAAACAAATAAAAAAGCAATGACTTTTTTCATAAATATGCAACAAGAGGTTCAAAAAATATAAGATTAGGAAAGGGAAAAAAAATATATATGTCACAGAATTGTCTAATGTGTAAGGGCATTAAAATGTATGAAGAGATTCGAGATGAAAAAAGAAATGAACCAAATGTAAAGTTATTTGGGGTTAAATGTAAAAAATATAGGTATATGTGAAAAATATTAGTGTAGGTATTATATTATAGCTAAATTGATAAAAATGTATAATGGTAGGATAAGAATAGTTGGGAAAAAAATAATTAAGTGTAATGTAATATAATTAGTCTATGTAAAAATTATATAGTACTAAATAAATCATTATATTTAAAATTTAAAAAATTAAAAATGGTGCATAGATCACTGCATTGGTACATCAAATGCAGTGTATCTTGATCAGTCATACGCTGCAGTACCTTTCTTTTAAATGCGAGTTACATTTATTTTTTACCTTGGTTTATATTTCATCAAGTGGATTTTCTTTCATTGACTGTACTAATAATTGATTTTTTACATATTATGTTGGGATCAGACGGGCTAAATCTGGTGTGGACCAAAGGGAACTTCTCAGTTGGTTGGGTCACCCCAGGAGGACAGGGTGCATAGGGCACTACATTGGTTAACCAAATTAAGTGTATCTTCGTCATTTTATCATATGAAGGCAAGATAATCAGTCTTACTTCAGTATCAGGCCAAAATCTTCAGAATCAGTCCGAAGCATCACACATGAAATATTAATATGAAAATTCAAATGTAAATAAATATTTCATGTTAATCCCCTACGAGAATCGAACCCGCGACTTCATTTACGGTTGCCAGATGTAAATGTGTATTATGCACCGAGTAACAAAACTCGTAGTACAACTTGAAAACTGGTGAATCTACATCATATTTGGAGTCGAATGTATAATATGACTTTTGAATCTTAACATAATTTTTTTTCTTTTCTTAAAAACAGAAATTCTTATTAAAATACATTTGTTTTCAAATATTATTGATATCTCAACAGAGACAGAGAAACTCTGGAAACGAATGTGGGTTATCTAGGCGTTTACAGGGCTTATGACCTGTCATTGGCTGGGTTAAGTGGCCACTTGATGTATTACAACATTCCCATTCCGCCCATCATCTGACAACCATGTATGACAAATTTTTGAAACTTGTATATATGTTGAGTTTGTTACAGAAGAATCCACATGCGAGTTGTGTTGTCGACAGATTTTAAATATTTTTTTTTTTGTTTTCTTTATGTTTAGTATTGAATTGAGTTAATAAATGAAACTGTAAACAATTTTTAAAAAAACTTTTTTCTTAATTTTCTCGAAATCTACATGTGTCGATTAAAAAAATATATTCTAGAAAATCGACTACAAATATGATGTGGATTCAGTGGTTTTCCGCTTGTACATCGTGTTTTGTCACACGGTTTATAAATAATATGTAAATGTGTATTATAATTTTCTGTTTATGCGATTTTTCAAAGCATGAATTTTACATGAGAAAATGCCAACTCTGTGAAAGTGATTGATCATAAGCACATCACAATATTTTTAAAATATAAAAGGATTATTTTCAGGCCTGACAGCGCGCTGTGTGTACGGGCCTTTATCTATAGTAACCGCACGTGAAGATGTCAATAACATTGATGGCTGCATACTTCTTCCTTCCGAGAGATATAAAGGGCCCCTTACACCATTAGTCTTGTTGATGAAGACGTATTGGGGGGTGGCGACAGCCGAGACAGTCTGAAAAAACTTTTTTTACATAGAAAATGACGTGCGGATGCCAATCAAGGCAAATGTGAACGGGTTTTTGGAGAAAACTAAAAAAAAATTGAAATAAAAATAATATAATAAATATTACCCAATTTATTGTGATTCATATTTCAGTTCTCTAGTCTACATAAACAGATACTAATATATGGTGTAACAAAACTCGATGTACAAGCGGGAAACTAGTGAATCTACTTCATATATGGAGTCGATTTTGAAGATTTTTTATTTTTTATTTGATGAATGGTTTTCGAGAAAATTAAGTACTAATTTGATTTTTTTCTACAAATTTATTCAAGTTAATACTCTTCAAAAAGTAAACAAATAAGAAAAACCGTACTTTAGTGAGAATTTGTGGAATTTCACTTAATTTGCCGTACTTATGAAAGCTTTAACGAGAAGAAAAAAAAATTTCAAACTTGGATTTAAAATTCATAATATAACACACATTATATTCCAAATATGATGTTGATTCCCCAGTTTTCAGGTTGTACTACGAGTTTTGCTACTCCATGTATAGTCTAAGAAGCTGCCGAAAAGTATCAAAAAGCAGTAGGCTTCATATTATGTACACGGCGTGACACGGATGTATTTATGGTTTAAATAAAAACCATTTGAAAAAAAACTTTTGCTGCGTACAAAATTTATTTGCATGCCGATTTAAGAGGCATACCGAGGCATGAAACTAAGTTAGCAGCACATTCAACACGAAGAGTAAGACAATAAAATAAAAACTAGAACTCACGTTTTTTAGAATTTGATGGGCTCAATAAGTTTTTATTTTTATTTTGCAATCACCTTAAATATAAATATTACAAAATATTTTTTAATAATTTCATGGGTTTTATTTCTGTTCCTGAACACGCGGAATAAAAGTTCATGGACAAAAAATTAATGGGTTAGACCACTAGGGGACAGTAAAAAAAAATTATTTACTAGGTATTCATACATATTTTTTAAACAATACTAATAATCATGGTGAAAATAAGAATACAATTCGTGAGAGACAAAAAACAATGACGAGAGAAACAGGCATGTGAAATAAATAAAAAATAAATACACATTTCGGGATCCCGATATACCCCGAGAACCGTTGAACCATTACTGCGGCGAGCGGACACGCCGGCCGCAGTGAAGGTGGCAATAGTAGCAGGTGGGATGTTCGTGATGCGCCGAGGTAGGCCCTCAGGCGAAGCAACCGGCGCGGGCACATGAATTTTAAACGCCGTTAGGCCAAGGACCCACAGGCGGCGGAGTGCGGCGGCCCCGGCGCGCGGCACTAAACGGGCACTAAACGGGCACTACTTGATGACATTACTGTTTCCTCATTTCCGTCTTTTACTTTCCGTTTTCTTCTTATGACTGTATTAATATGGTATCCTTTTGTTTTATATATTTATGTACATTAATAAAGAAAAAGAAAAGAAAAATTACGATATGGAGACACTGAGGGATCGTAAGGGTGGCGGCATCATGATTTTCTTTTGACTTGATCGATGCTGTCGCCCTCTTGACTTAATTTCACTTGGGAAACATAGGCCCTGCAATTTTGCTTTTGCATTTTGCAACAGCAAAAATTTAAAGTCCTGCATAAAAAGCGTGACTGACAGAGAGTCCCCAAGGACTCTATAACATTCGCGGGTGGAGGTGGAATCGATCCCCCAGTGTCCGTTTCTTTATTTTTCTTATTCTAGCTTGTTATTGAGTTTTTTTTTACTCATTTTTTTTATTCTTTTATAAAAAAAGCGTACATTAGATACACAACATCAAAACTGGCCTCAAAAATATAATGTAGTATGGTGATTTTTATATTGAGTACGAAAAATTTTTTTTTTCTATATTTATTAAATATCATGCGTCTATTAATTTCAACCCAGTTTTGATGTTTTTAGTGCCTAAAATAGAAAAAAGTACATAGCCACTTCTCTGGTATCTACGTATCACTACGCATCAACTATATTATATTCAGTACGACCATTTTTGTGCGCTTAAGAGACGAGTGCTTTTTAAGCATCCATTTGCGGTCAATCTGTTTTCATAAGCTCCATTTTTAAATATTTTATACGAGGAATCTTTTGAATTTAATTTTCACAAAAAAAAATGAAATATTCATAACTATTCACTCAAAAAAAATACGGAATAAAATTATATAGGACATTTCCTCATTATTATTGATATCTCAACGGATACAGCTCGGGATATGAAATTTTGGAATATCTAGGCGAGAAAATTACAGAACATAATCCCTGAAACACCTACAACTACTTCATTTTTCTGTTAAGGTATCTGTTGTTATTTGATGCAAGCCTGTCATGAGTAAAACCAAGGGCTGCCGTGCATGAGAACGCGGGTTCGATTCCCGATAGTGGTCAATATGAGATATTTATATGAACGTGATTTTTACATTTAAAATATTTTCATTTGATATATTTTTTTTTGATACCTTGGACTGGCGCTGAAGCGAAAGACTAATCATCTTGCCTTCGCGTAACAAATGATCAAAACTAAATGCACTCGGTGTACCAAATGCAGTGCCCTATGCACCATTGGGTACGGATATGGGTGAGTAGTGTTTAGAGCCCAGCTAATATGGTGATGGTGATAAAATTATCGATATAAATGCAATTTACGTAATTATCTCTATTTTTTTTAATTACATTTTTGATGCTGCTAATTAGTTTCACATATTTTCAAATTTTCGATAAAACGGTTCACACAATAATATTATCATAAAACATGCAAATCATCCATGAATAAAATGATAAACAACAGTCAGCAGTCGTGCAAAATTTTGAACAACATATCATTCGAATTGAATTAAAATTGGAAATTATTTTATCGTATTTGATTATTGACGATTTGACGATTATTTGATTATTGACAATAATTTCGATGTAAAATACGATTACTGGAGACCATTTCACCTATTCAGTGTACGATGCGTGAATGATATTTATAAAATCCACAGTTTTTTAACATCTGTGATGACAATTTTCATGTACATTTTAGAAGTAGTCGACTAACTTTCCTCATCCGCATCCAATGGTGCACAGGGGCACTGCATCGGTACACCAGGTGCAGTGTATTTTCATCGTTTTATGACTTATTTTTATTTTGCATTTATTTACCCACCTCAACAGGTCAGAATGCCCAATTACAGAGGGGAACAACGTCACCAACACCCAGGCAGGTGCGGCCACGGTGGACTCGCCTATCGCTGGATAGTGATAAATGAGAGAGTCAACGTTATTTCTTGCCTTCCCTGCTGGCGCGTCAGAGTGACTGCGGAGCGATCACATATCGCTGTATTATCCTTGATTAGTATTTGCACCCTACCTTATAAAATTACAGTAAAGTCACGAAGTGTTTTTTAAGTTATACCCTGAGAACCAACCGGAAGGTATACAAGGCGCCTACGGACAAAAAACCTTGTTACAGTACGAAGCTTATTTATTTTCGATGAATTTTTTAAAATTGTTATCAAACATAATTTATTTAGTCAAATTAATACTATTCATAAAGAAAACAAAAAAAAACGTATTTTAACTAGAATTCGCGCAATTTTACTTAATCTGCGGTACTTATGAAAGCTTTTATGAGAAGAAAAAAATATTTTTTTTTTTTAACCCTGGATTCTAACTAACTAACTATTGGGTAACCATTCTTTTTCTTGGCCTCAATCGCCATCACAAAGGGTAGGCAGAAAGGATAGAACGCCACTCCACTCTGTCCTAGCACACTACCTTGCTTCCTCAACATCTTCTCATGCGCGCCACGTCAATTATTCCAACTTTTCACTTGACCACACATTCAAGTATTTGTTGTACTTGTGCATGCCATGTTTTTCTTGGGCCTGTTTGACTTCTACAACCAGACCCACTTGCATATGATGTAGATTCGCTAGTTTTCGGGTTGCACTGCGAGTTTTATTTCACTATCTATATTTCGCGGTTTTTTAGATAAATGTTAACACCCACGTTTTTATATTTCGCATATATCAAGTGCATACGGAGGGTAAATCCAATAAGGACGGGAGCACGAACTAATTTTCAATACAAATAAAATTTCCAAAAGGCAATTTGCCGAGGGAAGTTTTACTTTCTAACTATTTCACGGCTCCGAAACAAACGAATAAGTTTGTTAAACAAATAGACAAAACTTGTACTTATGTAGTTCTGAGGGAGAACGAATCGATGAAGGAGCTTCCTTTTGTAGAATTACTGACTTGTATAATTCTTGTTGCGGGCCAAGTATACATAAATTGAAGGTGTGGTTAATATACTATAATAAATAACTATTATTTTATTTTTATTGTTTTCACGCCCAAACCTAAAGATTTTTAAATGTTACACAGTAGGTAGCCAAATTAGAAACAAAAACAAAAAAGACAATACATACGAATATTCAATTTGGCAAGAAAACTTATGCTTAGAAAAAATACAATTTTATATTTACTGGAGCAAGTTACAAATGGTTCATTAAAAACACAATAATATAATAATAATACAATGTAAAATTAAATGAAGCAAGCTGCAAATAGCACACTTACTATTCATTACTTCCAGAGATGGCATCCAGACACTGCTCCCTAAAATTAACTAGATTCGTGTTGAAAACATCAATATTATTAGCATACTTGTTTGCCAGTGCGTGCATTCGTCGTATTTGATGAGTTTGCACTGTATTTTATTGGTAATTTATATTGGCGTGGCATTAAGTACAAGAGTCTTTGTGATAATTGGTATCTTAAATATTGACGAGAAGTTTAAAAATGCTATGGAAAAAGAAAAGAAAAATTCAGGGTACCGCGGCTTTATAAGCTTAACTACCCCAAGGTAAACAAAATTGTTTCTCTAAGTTTCGTGTAGCATCAAGAACTATATGTGAATTTTCATACTATTACTAGGATTCTTTCCTTATCCGCAACCTAATTATGCATAGGCACTGCGTCAGAACACCAAAGTGCAGTGTATCTTGATAAAGTGATTATATGAAGGTAAGATGATCAGAGTCGTACGCTTCGAGTACTATAACCCAGGTATATATTTAATATGTTTATTACATATAACGAGTAACATTATGGATTTATTACCAGAATCCCGTAAATCTTTTACAATAGAATGGAATTATAGGACTGGCTCAGAAGAGTAAAACTAATCACCTTACACTCTACGTTTAAAATATAATCAAATAATAATTACTTAGTGACAAATGCTAGTGCCTTTTGCACCATCAGTAATTGTGGATAAGGGAAAGTTTCGGTAGTAGTAACATTATTTATTTGGATTTAAAAATTTTGACAATTTTCACCTCCATAATCCAATTCCATTTAGATATTTTTATGTATAATACATTTCTTTATTTAAGTGTAATTATAAGTAAAGACATATTGAATGTGTACAAATACTCGTAAACAAATTACTGGATTATAACCCATTTGTAAACATTCAAAATGTTGTTACTATAGTTTTACTTGTTAAAATATTTAAAGCACAATACAAATTGGAGAGACATCTTCAGGCGTCTTCTAGTTAGTAATTAAGTGCGGATGAGCCTTTTTACACCAATAAAGATTGATTGTCAAAAAAGCAAAAATGTTTCCAGAGTTTTTCAGTATCTGTTGGGACAGCAATAATATCTAATTATAAGTAAATTTAAAAGTAAAATTAATAATAAATGTGGTACTTTAAAAAATTTATAAGTTTTACCATGTAATTTCTGGAATTAATATCCCACTAGAGCATTTTAATGTTATAATATTTCCAAGGCTACACTGAAGTTTCTCTGTCCAAGCTGAGGTCAGCCCGAACATTATATCATGGCAATTAAATCGACTGAGGTCATAACTTTAGTTACCCAACCTCTTCCTTCTAGCCTCGGTACAATATTTCTCTTTTAAAATTAATTAGCTCCCAGCCATAAATCTAAAAAATGCACCCAGCAGAAGGGGTTTCTGTATTTTATTAAATTAATATTAAAAGCATTTTTATTTTACTAAGAAACTTAACTTTAGCCGGTAATTTATGACACTAACGGGATTATTTTTTACCGTTAATGTAGTATAATATAGTGCTGAAAACTGCATAAACTGCCACACAACAAACATTTAAAAATATTGGGTCAGCATTAACGTTTTTGAATAACATAATAAGAGCATACCACACCACGTGACTCATGGCCGCCTTCCCATACAGGCGTATTCCTCGATTTTCTCCCTGGAAGTTAACATTAGAGCAATGATTTTTTCCCACGTGTTAGATATCGACCAGATGCATTTTGTATTGTCTTATTTTTTAAAGATTATTTATCTCCTTTAAATAATAAAATATCAAAAAAATAATACAATGCAAACACGCATCTGGTCGATATCTAAAATGTGTGAAAAAATCATTGCTCTAATGGCAAATTCCAGGGAGAAAATAGAGGAAAACGTTTATATGGGAAGTGGCCGCGATATGCTCTTAAATGCACCTGGTTTGGCTAGTATTGATACTCTCTGGTGAAAGGTAGTTCAAATTCCTTCCAAAATTTATTTCCTACCTTCACCCATTCCATTCCGATTTGTCACCTGTTTTCCAACTCCAATTCAGTCTCGAAAACCCGCTCAGCGCAGCAACATTACCTCGAACTCGTCATCATCCGTTCTTCCTGTTAAATCCAAGATCTGTTCTTCCCTCGTTCATTTCCATCAAAATTCCCTCGTCACGCTCGCTCCATCTCCAAGCTTCCAGAAAGCAATCCCGAAATCCCCCTCGGTGAAAGGGATTAATTAGTGTGCTGTGCCCCTCGTTTGTGTCCCGCCGCGCCATTTTGACGTGGTGTTTCCAGAGTATTCCAGGATACTTCGCCCTTCCTGGTGGTCCTTCATAGTCATTTCCCGCCCTTGTTGAGTCCAGCTCTGGTAAGTCCTTCTTCCATTTTCCGATCCTCGTATTGGACGAAGTTTACAGAGAGTTCTCTCGTGACGGATCCAGCACCATTGGGTGGGGATAAGGGAAAGCAGTAGTAGTAGTAGCATATTGTTATGCTATCACAAACTAATACGATATTTTTTAATCATGTATCACAGCCATCAATATTTCATAACATCAATCCTACCGGGCAACATGAACTAAATATTATACAATACAAATTAATGTTATTATGTACCTATAATACTTATATATTTGCTAGATTTCCCTCACCTCATTCGCTGCATGACGTAACAGATAGTTTTAGCGGAGAAGCCTTATCAAAGGAGGTTTGGAACTAAACCGGAAGTTACTGGAAGCACGCACAGCCTTCTAAGTGATGCTATTTCCGGTAGAGGAAGATAAATATCTAGGGAGAATATTTATCCAGCTAAACAGGCGTCTCCCAATGAAGTAGTTCTAGCTGGTTTTTTTAAACTTATTTATACATAAATTCAATTATATAATTTGTGTACATTTTATATATTTTTAAACGTTTTATATATTTTTATACAAATTTGAATTAACAGTTACAATTTTTTTATAGTCGAGGTAAAGTTATCACTCTACTTATAATAGACCATTAAATACAATTTTTTTATTTTTTTTTTTAATTTTTCGCACATAAATTTATGAAAGCTTTCTGAATCCCCTTATTTTATATACGATAATTTGATGTTATCCATAATTTTAAAAAGTTCTAAGAATAAATTAACACAATTAACCGCAACGATGGCTAAGATGTTTGGCTCACAACACGCATGTTCCAGGTTCGACTCCGGTGAGGACAAAAATGAAAAATTATTTTTTTAAACTGTCTTTGGTGCAACAGTTGTTCATTGTTCAGATAAGAGTCAGTTGATGGCTAAAATTAACGCAAATTATTATCTAACTAAAACGGAGGTGAAAATAATATCGACCCATGAGAGTGAAAAAATCGTAAGCGACGGTTAGGTAAAAAAAATCGATTATTGGTCAAAAAGTGCTCTAATAAACGTAGACCTATTTGTAGAAAAAAATATCCAAAAACGATTTTTCAAATACGTATTCAAAATGAAGTTTAGTTTTTCTAAATTAATTCATTATTATATTGGAAACAAAAAGTCTTCACTTGCAAAAGTTTATTTTTGTCGCTTACGATAAGAAGACCGCCAAGGGTCCGATATTTATAGCAAACTTTTTATGTACTTTTCAAAGAAAATTATAAAAGTTAACATACAAAAAAAATCAAGAAAGTAATCTGATTATAATAACTGCTATATTTAAATGAAATCGAAAACCGACCAAATAGCAATACACATTAAGAAACATCAAAGACTCGATATCAAATAAAACAGCATTAATAAAGAATGTAAAAATGAAATTTCCATACAAACCGCGAATGAAAAGATACGAGCTTTCAAAGAAGAATAAAATGGCAAATTATTCCAAAAAGCGTAATCAATGGAACAATTCTAAAAGTCTCGAATGGAGGTTTTATGTTTCCAATTTTGTAATGTTCTTTTATCAAAGCATTTTATGTATCAATTACGTGGCTACATTAAGGGTACATAAGTATAATATTGCGAAATAAAAACAGTAATTTAAATAAAAAGTTTCATGTCGAAACCCACATCCAACACACGTAGATGCTTTCTTGGTCATATAAATATATTATAATATAGAAATTACCTTATATAACCTAACCTAACCATACCTTACCTAACCTAACCTAACCTGACCTTTTTTTTCGTAGTAATAGAAAAAGCAAGCTACTCACAAGTGAACCTTGCGAATCTCAGCTTACCCCTTGGAACCGATTTCGCATTTCTTCAAGAGGCGACCGGCTTTGTCCGACTTCTTTTTTATCTATTTGGCTTTTACCATACGTCCTTATTCTCTGAAGGGATTAGGATTCGGGGCCAAATATATTTTTTCCTCCTGCGCGCTGTCTTTCACGTTCTTCCCCTCTCTTTTCAGGACATCGCATAAAAATTGTAGAAACATAATCCAGTTTCATCCTTTCCCTTGCCCATGCTGGGCATATTATCAAGGTGTGTTCCGCGTTATCCACCTCGGCATCACACAGATGACAAACGTAACCTAACCTAACCTAACCAAACCTAACCTAACGTAGCCTTACTTAACCCAACGTAACCTAACCTAAGATCCTTAGATGACGAGAAAACTACGGAAGTACTCTTGTCATGGAGACTATAAGAAAAGTTGATAATCTTGTCATGGAGACATCAATAGTCTTCCGATTAACTTGAAGAGGCATATGCGAAGAATCTCCTTCCCGATTCACATCAGATTAATGCGTCCGATCCTCCATAACTAATAAACACAAATTACAAATCATGTATCTTTTTGAAGTTAAATATAATCCTTGTACTGTACATTATAAGCAAAGCAAATAATAATGATACTGGATCCGCAACGATGAGAACTCTCCCTGGTAACTTCGTCCAAACGAGAATCGGAATTTGGAAAAAGAACTTACCAGAGCTGGACTCAACAAGAGCGGAAAATGACGAATGAAGGACCACCCAGGAAAGGGCGAAAGTATCCTGGAATACTCTGGAAACACCACTCGAACTGGCGCGACGGGAAACAAACCGAGGGGCACATGCATCACTATACAATCACTTTCACCGAGGGTTTCGGAATCTGTTTCTGGAAGCTTGGAGATGGAGCGAGTATGACGAGGAGATTTCATGGAAATGAGCGAGGGATAAAGAACAGGTTCTTGGATTTATACATGGAAGAACGGGATGGTTGACGATGTTCGGAGGTAATACTGCTGCGCGCTGAGCGGATATTCGAGACTGAATTGGAGCTGCAAAATAGGTGACCAAACGGATTGGAAATGGATGAAGGTAGGAATAAATTTTGGAAGTAATTCGAACTACCTGTCACCATGAAAAGTACCATTAAATTGGTCAAGCCAGGTACTCATACCTAAAAAAACCTAACCTAACCCTTGACGAGCTAGCGTTCAATTACATCATGTTTAGCGTTTTTTTCAAGATGATGTTAGATGACTCAGTTTGTGAAATACATTTGCTCCACAGGGTGAGCGGGTGTGGGTAAGATACTCAACCACACAAACAGTTTACTTACTAACTATATTATAAAAGAATAATCATTCAATTCCTCATAGACATAAAATATAATACCAAATAAGAGGAAAATGAAGGTGAAAACAAATCAAAGTTGGTGTATATTCTGTTCTTGTAAATAAAAGTATTATTTTAACGTAAAAAAAGTGACGTAATAGTGACAAAGGCACAATATTTTGTAATCTTTTGTTCTATTTTTCTGAATTTACGGAAAATTTTAGTTTTCAATCAATCCCATTTCCTATATATTGTAGTACATGTGTGTTTGATAAGGATATGATTATATTTATATTTTTTCTGTAGCAGAATAAGTGAAAATGATGGAAAAGAAATTCCTTACAAGAAAAACTAATAAAAAGAAGGACAATACGTTCACCGAATCATTTTTCAAACGTTGAAAATAAAAACAAAAACTTGAACGTGATTCGCAGAACAATTTTTACAAAATGCATTTTTCTATATTGGCGAAACGATTAGTAGAAAATATTTGCATTATTTGTGATTAAATCAAATAAAAATAATAGTCACGTGGTGACTGTGACATTGAGTCTGATGATTGTCGGATTGAATTAATATTCCACCACGGTTTGATTCCTATTTAAAAACAAAGCTTTCTCTCCCTCTCTCTCTCTTTCGCACACACCCTCGCACACACACACCCTCAAAACAAAACAAAAAACCTTACAAAACCTTTAAAAATTCACAAATCGAGATTTTAAATTAAATTGCATCACCGCACCACCTGAAATTCTCACTTTCTGAAATTTCAGATTTTCAGGAGTGAAAACATTTCCTTGTAACATATTCGCCTCACGACCTAGCAGACATGATATCTACGGGTTTTATGCTATGTTATCCTGTACGAGATGCTACATTCCATTTATAGAGGCTGGATCAAGGATAAGGACTAAATTTTATGTCCCGGAGTAGACTACGTAGTCTAGAAGACGAAATCTTTTGAAACTAGATCTGAGATAATGAGGATTACTACAAGTCAGCGATGCTTAAAATAAGAACCTTCCATCTGAATCTCAATAGCCCTATCCAACACATTCCAGAAATTTAGTAATCGTTCTTCGTACGTCATTTAGTTTCTACATAATGTTACAAGAATAATAGTTAGTTATTTATTTTATTTATTTATTAAGGATTTTTACAGATATTACAATGATCAATATACAATAACAATTAATTAATTCTAATTAGAGATGAGTAAAAAGTAATGTGTGTAATTATGCCTTGATTTTAGGGCTTTATATTTAGTGGCTGCTGTTTTGCCCTATTTCTCCCCCCCTTGGCGTAGGGGTAAGTGCGTTTAGCTACCATGCCTTAGGTCGTGGGTTCAATCCCGGCGGAGTCAACTTCAAAGATATATTTCGATGAGAAATTTTATATCTCATGTCCCCCTCGTAGCATAGTGGTAGCGCATTTGGCTACCGTGCATGAGGTCGCGGGTACGATCCCGTAGGAGGTCAACATGAAATGTTTATTTACATGTGATTTTCATATTAATTCATGAGAGATACCTTGGACTGGCACTGAAGCGTAAGACTAATCATCTTACTTTTCATTTCAATAAAAACCATTACAAAAAAAATGACCATAATTATAGGTACAATATTAACACTTAACCCTATACCTCACCAATTTAAAAAAAAGCTCTTGTGCTTGGTGAGGGAGATTTAACTAAAGTATACATGTAAGTAAATAAGGTTAATTAAATAATAAATCTAGGTACTAGAAAAGTAAATAAGCATTTAAGTTAGCAAAATAATAGTATTTATTGTCATTAAAAATAAATATGTTTATTTTTAAAGTCATGAATAATTTTTAATTCTTTCGGCAATTCATTGAAAGAAATTAATCTCTTATAATAAAGAAACTACTTTAAAATGTTTTTTATTAAAGTCTGGAATTTTAATATTATTTTTGTTTCTAATTGAAAAATTCAAATCAAAACGTTTTAACTGATTTTTTATCATAGATTTCCAATTAACCATTGGTCACCAGTTTCCTTGCATCCTCCATGGCCACGTCCACGTTCTGACTTAAACTGTCGATGGATTGTCAACAGTGGACGTCCAATATCAACTCAATCAACTCAATATCAACTCAATATCAACTCAAAAGTGTTTTTAAATTAAAGCAGAAATTTGAAAAAAGAAAATTCTAATTTTGAAATATAAACCTTGTACATTATAAGCAAGGTAAAACATAATGCAACTCCCATTTAAAAAAAAAAAAAAAAAAATCAACAAAAGTTCTGTGTTTGCGTGTATTTAAAAAATTAATGCAGATTAAATACAAAGTCAATGAAGCGTTTAATCTACCCATTATTTTTTATTTCTTTTAAGTCCCCTCAAGTTGTAGAAAGGAAATTTTCTAAAGGCCGAGATACGGTATTGTGAGAATAATAGTTAAGATAGCAGTACTAACAATGTAGTCTGGAAAATAAAAAACCACTGTTTCTTATATTTTTATTTGTCTCTGTTTTGTTCGTACTGAAATGTTTTTTACTGCTGTGAATGAAGATTTTGTCATAGAAACTTTAAGCATGATGTTTGTTGATTAACATCGAAACGGGTTGTGGTCTAGTGTAGTGGTAGAGTCAAGGACTGCGGATTAGAATCTCTGGGTTCGAATCCCACTCCCTCCTGTTATTTGGCACTGTTATTTGCAACTGTTTGAAATCAGCTCCAAAATTAATATTTGAGATATCGTGAAAACTGAAATGATTCTTTTGACGTGATAACGTCTAATAAATCTGCACACACAAAAAAGCATGACTCATTGTCACGTTCCGCCTGAGCCGAGTGTGCAAGCTAGAGCGCGGAACAAGTAGAGAGGCACGATCGGCCTAAGCGTTCGGTTTGTGACGCATGTAATGCAATTAAGAAAAGAAAGGGGTGTAGTGGTGATGCGATTAAAAGAGAGGTGTAGTGTGTAAGTAAAGAAGTTAGATAGGCAGGGTGCATAGTTATGCAATCCCTGAGGGGTTGCACCACCTATTGCATTTCACCAGTTAGCTCAGCGGTAGATCACAAAAGACACATTTATAGAAGTAAGAACTAGACCAATATATATTAAGCAATGCAGTTTGAACCAACCAGGATTATGGATACCTTAAATAAAAGAATTATGAGATTTTAAGTACAAATATTTATTAACAAAAAAGACTCTAAATTATTAAAATACAACAACTTAAAACTAGGGAATTGTGTGTAATGTGGTGTAAGTGTGAACGTGTTCGACGATGACCGTAGTAAAGTTCTTCATCTTGATCCGACGAGGTCTAGTTTCCATCTCGAAGATATAGCGTCATCAAGGGTCATCAGCGGACAGCATTGACACGATCCTCCAGTCAGCGTGGGAAACCGCGTGGTATTCCAGCATGTGGGGACTCCAGAAGAAGTTGTCCAAAACTCCCAGCTTTGAGGTTAGGTGGCCTCACGTTGTATCAAGATCCAAGTAAAATTGCCGGAACTCTTTACATACTCGTACATTTTCGCATCGCAATTTATTACCCAAAATTCTCCGATTATCTGCTTTTAAGGTTCTTTAATATATTATCTAGATGACTGGTTGCAGACCAGATTTTCATTCATCATCATCATCATACTATAGTTCCGCGCCCTATGTGGAGCATATGGAAATCACAAACTGCCTCCAGCCAACGATCGGCCGCGTAGCGCTCCCATGCATCCTCCTAAGGTCAAGTCCACGTCCCCGCACCTCTACGTAAACTGCCGATGAAATTGTCAATAGTGGACGACCAGTACCCGAAAACCTGATGCTTATTGTAACACAGGCAAGCAAGGTTAAGGCTCTCGGGAGGCGCACGTAGTATATGGCCTAGCCGACGCCGAAAACGCCTTCGACGGATGACAGTAAGATACCAAGGTTGCTTGTGTCCGTTTGACCTCACCTCTGTGTTCCCTTATTTTTTGTCATAGGAAAATTTAAAATATAATTAAAAACCAGAAGGCCAATATACATATATAATACTTTCATAAATATTTATTTATACCACATAAGGATACCCAGTTAGCTACTTATTGTTTAGTAATTTAATTTCCGCTCGATTGAACTCGGTAACTACTCGCCGAGAGTGCGTTCCATAATTTACAGTTCCTGCATCTCATACAAAATTCACATTTACGAACCCTATTGGCTAGCTTAAAATTTACAGCATAAAAAACGAATTAGGCTGATTTCAATTTGACGGTAAAACATTTCATAGGGTATATATAACGTTTCAGGGTAAAACGTTTCGCGGCTGTTCAATTTAAAAACCTAGTAGGTGAGTCGTCAATTTTCAAATTTTAGTGTATAGGTAATTTTTATGAAAAAGAGCTAAATGTATTTTGCTCAAAGAAGGCATTTAATCCAGAACCAGTATTTTACTGGAAGGCATCGTCCAGTACCCAACCACCATAGAGGTCTACACGTTTTGTAAATATGAGCCCTTGAGGTATATTTATACGAAAACGGCGCTATAATAAATTATCCATAATAATAATATCAAAACATAGATAAAACTCGGCCATTCTTCCTCTTTCCTATCGATTTCCTTCATTATTCCATTTCCCGATGTCATTTATTTATTTATTCATTATAAACGCCTATACAGGCTTTCACAAAAAGAAGAATACAAAAATATTTGCAAATACATAAAAAATGAAAAAAATATATAATACATAATATGCCTTAAATACACAACAATACAATGCTAGAGTTTATTACAAAATGACTTGACTGATCCAATGCTGGAGTTTAAGAGATCAACACCCTCGCACACCAAGTTTGCCATTTCTTTGAATCCTATTTTATGGCGTAATTATAAGCGTAATTTCTATTTTCGGTGTTTGGATCAAACAAACGGCAACTTCTTGTGGTGCAACCCGGTATGCGAAATCTGACCTCATTCAACAACATTGGACAGTCAAGTTTATTATTTATTAATAAAAGAACAACATCATTTTGTAATCTACGGTTGCTTAGAGATGTTTAATTTTAATATTGATAATAGGGCATCATAATCTATATCCGCATCACACACAAGTTCATCTTATACGCTACATATTTCAAAAATATATGCTGTATAGTCTCAAGGAAGTTTATATGAACTTGGTAATACGGAGTCCAAATTACCGACGCGTACTCCAAACTGCTTCTGACAAGAGGGAGTAAAGGGTTTTTATGCAACCTATTATCTGAGAAGTCGCGTGTGCTTCTCTTGACCAAACCCAGCACTCGTCTAGCCTTGCTACCAACCGCAATGGTGATATGTTCAACAAAGTCACACTTCCTGTCAAAAACAATTCCGAGATCCTTTACAATGTCTAATCTGCCCAATAAATTACTATCAATCACATACGAGAATATTAATATTTAAAATATATTTTAAACTGCGAATTTTTCCCTACCAATACTCGGTACAATAAATGCTTATCACTAAAATGACGAAGGGCTGCTTGGAAGACATTGCTCAAAAGTAATAAGCCCTCCCTTGTAGACTTGCTATGTAATTGTAAAATAAATTAAATTAAAATAAATAAAAAACAAAAAGCAAATTAATACAAAAATAATGGTTGGAAATGGGCAACGTGTTTTTTAACGAAACGAAAATCAGAAAAGTAAAAAAACTAAACATAACTATTTAAGCATCATTCGATGTACATTTATCTAAAAACAAATGTGAAATGGAAATATTGCAGATTTTTTGTTGATACAAGACTTGGATTTATGTAAAGTAAATTAATGTTTGTTAACAGGTTTTAACGTTTTTTTCGTGTTAAGCTTTTTGAGTTTGTATCGAGGAATTTATTTAGATGTTGAAATCAAACATAAAAATTCACCCATAAATCAAACAATTGTAAAAAGTATAACATTTAAAAAATAAAAAATCAAAGTAAAATACACGAAGTGTAAAATCATTAATTGTGAAGAAAAAAATGTATTTTACTAGTTTTTGTAACTTGACGTTTCCTGTGTAGCATTAATTCAAAACATCATAGATGGAAAATCATGTTATTGCTCTATGAAGTTAGACTAAACAGAATATTTAATAATATGTCGCTTAAAATACCTGAAGTGTTCATTCAGCGAGCGCTTAGCGTAATACTAATTTCAAAAATTAGGGGAATTGTTTTGAGAACTGAGCTCTTTCTTCATTATATTATCTTCTGTTCCATAGGAACATTTTTAATATTACCTACAAGACACAAGACTTATACATGGCCTTATCATTTTATATTTTAGTAAATTTATAATTAAATCGAGAGTAATAAGAGAGTTCCACCAAGTACCTACTTGTATGTTAGGACCTTCATTTTTTGTTATATCTACATCTATAATTATTACGACTATTACTACTACTTTCCCTTATCTGCACCCAATGGTACATAGGGCACTAGTATGAAACAATTGTTTCCTTTTCTTTTGAGATATATTCTAAAAAAGGTAATTCATTTAGACTTGCATGCTTTCGATTGCACCTTAAAAGCATTCCAAACACGTGACTCGCGGCCGCTTCTCAAACAAACGTATTCCTCGATTTTGGAATTTAACATTACAGCTATGTTTTTTTTTCTTGAAATACCTACATTGAATACTAATGTAAAATGTCTTATTTTTTTAATATTTTATTAGAAACAAACACGCATCTGGTTGATATCTAAAAAGTGTGAAAAAATCATTGCTCTAATGTTAAATTCCAGGGAGAGAATCAAGAAGTACGTTTGTATGGGAAAGCGGCCGCGAATCACGTGGTGTGGTATGCTCTTAAAAATGTATTTATTGTTATACCATAAAACCGATTGTCCCTGCATGCCAAATTAATCATAGGCAGTAATGCTTAAAATGTATTAATGTACATATATTATGTATGTAAGTCCATTGCAAGGTTGGGTATCGATCGAACAATGTTCCGGCTATTATACAACTTACTTCAGAGCGGACAAAGGGATGAACACTGAACAGCATTAAGTGTTCATTAGTTTAATCGCCAGTAAAAAAGGGGTAAAACTTTTGTTAAGTCGGCAAGAATTTAGATTCTGCAACAAATTGCCGACTTGATTGCACATAATAAACGCATTAAGGCTTTTTCACATCAAGCATTAGTGCATACGACACCGCGTGGCGCCACTGTTCGCGACTACTTTTCTGCAGCAAAATAATTAGACCCGCAGCATTCCAAAATGACCCTTATTACCATTTAATTAAGGGAGGAATGTCGAAGCAAAGTTTCCGCACTTCAGTGGAAAATTCATTCGAATGGCAACACTCACTCCGTGATTCGAAAAATCCCGCCAAAATGGAATTTCGTAATTACTTATTTCAAATTCACAGTGCGAACTAAGACCGTTAGATGGCGTTCTGTTTAATGACACTGCAGGGCCTATTTATGGCGGGGCGATTAAAAATTTTACCGTCGTTTTGTAATCTATTTCGCGAAGTACAGCGTGTTTTAAAGGCCGGGTTAAAATGAATTGTGCGTTTGGAATAGACTTCTTTGTTCTCTAACGAGTTTACGTGCTAATATTTTAGAGGTAGGCGCAGGTTAAGAGGTGAATTTTGAATGTAATGAATGTAATTACAAAGTATTTTGTTATTTTTATATTGCATTTTAATTGTTGCTTATTACAGTAAAGTCCTTAATTTCCATCCGAATAACCGCTTCCGGCTTTTCGGTTAACACAGTAGGGTGCCAAGTTTTATGGTATGGTATGCGATATCCTATGAAGCCTTAATTTATAAAAAATATTATTATTTTAACCAAACTTAATAGCCAGGAGTCCCCGGAAGCCCAATATACGTAAATTACAACACCCAGGATTTAGACCAAGGTAGAAATAAGATGTCGTTTCTGGTGGTTTTCTTATTTTCCAGTGTTTTTTTACATATTCATAATTAATGGGAGATATAAACAAGGTTCCGAAATAAATGATCTGCAAGATAAACAACATTTTGAGTGTGTCCAAATACTTTTAGACAAAAACTGGATTTCACCCACATTTGGACACACTCAAAATGTTGTTTATAAAAATTGTCTGGTAAAAGTTATAAGCATAACAAATTGAAGACTCATCTTCAGGCGTTTCCTTGTAGGTGATATCATTCGGTAAGAATCTCATTTGCAATCATAAAGGTTTCTGCTAAAATGCTTAGCAATTTTCTCAATGGATGACAGAGAGTGTTCACATGTGAAAGCGTCGCGTCATTTCACTGATTATATACAAGTTCTGATAATTGGCAGATATGGATATTAAATACTAGGTGAAATGGGGAATGTTGTAATACATCAAGTGGCCACTTAACCAAGCCAATGATAGGTCATAAGCCCTGTAAACGCGTAGATATCCATATCCCCTTCCAAACTTCTCGTCTCTGTTGAGATGTCAAATTGGAATTACAAGATATTTACTACTAATCTCCCTTATACATACCCAGTGCACAGGGAATTGCATTGGTGCACCAAGTGCAGTGAATCTTGATCATTTTGTTAAATAAAGGCAAGATGATCATGCACTTCTGCACCAGTCCAAGGTATCACATAATGAAATATTATTTTATATGAAAATCATAATCAGACGTATATTTCATATTTATTGACCCCCATCGGGAAGAGATAGGTAGTATAACAAGAGTATTACGTGATACATTTTTTTTATAAATAATAGATTTCCGTTGTTTGTTAGAGATTATATAAAAAAACTTTTTTCTGTGGATTTTTTAACAAACTACAAATTCGACAGTACATATCTATAATGTTTTATGTTCATTCGAGAAATTCGAGATATAAATTGAGGTCCTGAAGACCAGAGGAACACAAGCAACATTTACATCGAATTAACCTAAGGAGTGAGGAGGTATGTATAGTTAGAAAAAATCTTAGGTTTCTAGCCACACTGACTCAAATGTCTATATCCATTCATAAAAAGTTTCTTTTTTATTTTAAATGGCTTAATAAAAAACACAAGTGACATTTATTTAGAGATAAATAATATGCTTTTTTCTCGTCTTTTGGTTATATATAGTTTTATTTTATTTTATTTACGTTTTCCGAAAAGCAAATGATAAACCACAGTCGTTACCATTTTATGAAACAAACTAAGTAATAAAAAATATTGAGAAGCCATTTTTGCTTAGAACAACAGTCAAAATGCCGCTTAAGTTCCTCTAGTCCTCAGTGCCTCAATGTGTTGAGATTAGAAATTCTCTAAGAATTGTACCCATAAAGAGTGTCGTTAAACAAGGTTATAGCACTCTTATGGTGACCATGGGCAACTTATAACTTACTGGGGCCATAAATAACAGGTTAATCAACATAAAACCAAACCGTAAAACTGACAGTAGATAGAAATTTTGGTGAAAACAAAATAAAGTCCACGTTTTGTGTAATTAAAAAAAAAAAAAAAATTATTTCATTGATTTTTGTTTTTTTGTAAATTTAATTTTTATAATATAAGATATTATTGATATCCCAACAGAGACAGAGAAACTCTGGAAACGAATTTGGGTCTCTGTTGGGATATCAATAATATCTGATATCAGCCTTTTTATTTATCTACAAGTATTTGTATTCATTTCAAAAATGTTGTTTTTTTGACACCTGCAAAAATGAATTAAAAATGATTTGCAGATTAAAAAATAAGAGTCTATTTAATTTTAAAACAACCTTGTTTATTTTTTTTAAATACCTACTCGTACAACTACATAATATATTTTATACTCACTTCTCAATATTCTGGACTTGAAGTTATTAAAATCATACCTTGTTTTTCGATTTCAGTTAGTGCGCTGTTGCTTAACTTAGTTCGACTGTACACTTCAAAAGCTTTATAACAACTTAAGTTCAGAACTGATCATAAAACACGCTAGTAACTAACACTACGACATAATCGTTAACTTCAAATGACTTCAATCCGCAACTTCAACTCATACTATCTATTTCCACTTCAAAATAAAAATATGGTTAGCTATCATAATATTACTTTAAGCTGGGAGTTTTACGGACATTGGAAACTGTCTGGACAACTTATTTTTCTTGAGTTTTCTAGAATTCACTAGAATATCCCAGATATAAACTGCAATAACTGATATTGACAGGAATCCGAAGCTTTTAGAATTAACAAGATTTATTCTCTGAAACTTGAAAAGTGAACAAATCTAATTATCAATAGCCCGAGGCTCTTCAAAATTAAATCAAAATTATTTATCAAATTGATGACACATTAAATTATAAAGAATTATTTTCGGAAGAACTACATTTATGAAAATGTGTAGTATTAATACTAAGTTATAGGCAATTGAAGGTTAGAAAAACCTAACTGTGTGACCTTTAAATGTTAAACCAACCTTTTAAAATATTTAAAGTAAGACTTTTTCATACTTATAAAGAGTCTCCACTTTAAAATTGTATGTTTGCTGTACCTAAGTTTCACCTGGAAAACTAAACGCTCAAATCAAATATGAAAAATAAATTATGTTTAAGAAATGAAGAAATTAGTAATTTTAAGGGTGTAAACGAGATTCAAATAACTTTTTTTTATTACAAGAAATTTTATATCTTTACCAAAAAAAAAAGTCCTTAGAGGGATCACTATCATAATATAAGGTAGGTATTTTCCATTCCTGAGAAAAAAATTAGGTAGGTAGTTATTTAAGCAGAAAATTGGACCCGATCTGCTTGTGCGGACATCTAGCGGCAAGTAATATAAGTAAATAGAAGGAAGCAAACAAGCGGTTTTAGCCAAGGCGCAAACCATTTTCATAGATGTCTCCTGTAGCGTTTTTACATTCTACTATTTTTTTTTTGTGTAGGTATTTTACTCCTGTTGTAGCATTCGATCGCAAAATGTGTAGCATAAAAGGTAAATACCTAAAATCGACGGTCCCAACGTATACCGTCGAATCTGAAAAAGGGCGATTTTCGTTTCACTATTTTAAACTGTCCAATTTACATAATATTTTTCAGGTGCACAAAAAAATAAATTACATTCGATTCAAAAAAACACAAAATTTAAGAGGAAAAAGAAACATTTTTTTTACTAACTTAAATATTATGTAAAATGGACAGTTTAATACAATACAACGAAAATCGCATTTTTTCAGATTCGACAGTATACGTTGGGACCTTCGTAATAATTACTCTACTTCTCTTTAAACGCACCCAATGGTGCCAAGGGCACTGAATTATGAGAAAGGTAATTAAAACGGTAAGCAGGCAGTAGGCAGGTTTTGTCAAAATATTATAATATGCGCACAATTACCTACTAGGATTTTACCCATTACCTATGGGGGGTAACCTTAGGAATTTAAAAAAATAAACATTTTAGTATTTCTTATACACTCAAATAAATCGATTTTGGGGCCACTCAGTAGTTCAAACATTTCTCAAAAGAAGCGAAGATTTTAACAGAAATGGAATACCTTTGTACTATACAGGGTTAATGCAACTCTTCTTCATATTAAAATCGTACGTTTTAGTTGGACTTTTTTTTTTTTTTTTTTACGTACCTACCTAATAAAAATGTAGTCAAATTAATAAACCTAATTAAATTTAACAGTAGGTACAAGTAAGGCCGAGAGAGGCATGGCATGCATCAAGCACAAGTACTTTGGAAAGTGGTCCATGTGAAAAGAAGGAACAATGGGCGTGCGTAAGATGTATGAATGTGGAGGAAGCGAGGGGCGTGTACCAGGCCACAGTGGTGTGGCATTCTATCCTCTCTGCCCCTACGAGGAAATGGAGGGATGGTAAGACATATCAACTACGGACAAAATCAAACAAGCTTTATTTGTTATTATTACTTATTGAAATAATAATTTGATAACATTTTTTACAGCGTTATTTTAATATTGTAAAGAGAAAGCAACAAGATTTTTCGATCGAATTAAGACTTTTCTAATTATTTTTTAGGTACCTAGTCAATATTAAACAGGTTCCTAACGGCAACTTAAATAGCCTATTCGTTAATGATCGGAGCGTTTCAGCAAACCACCAGAGGCTACAAAATGCGAAATAAAATATGATTTTTTCAATTCCGACCGCCGACAATTTTTCACAAAACATGTCACCCGCCATTTCCCAGGGGTATCGCAAAATGGCGAAAGTTTTAAAAATCGAACGATTTTCACGTTTCCCGCTATTCACAAAGGCCGGCAGGAACCGCCTAACTCCGGCTTATTACCATATTTTCAACGAGCATCAGATGTATAATTCATAATCCTCTTACAAAAACCGCATTTTGGTCCCTATGATTTACACCTCGGCCCGTGCAAAACCCGCCCGAATAATTCCATATGCCATCCAAGTAAGTGATATATAGCCGTTTTACATTTTTTGCCATTCCTTTACGTTCGCTTACCCGGAATACTTTGCATTTTTTATTATTAACTTTTATACTCCACATCTTGGCTTCTTGTTAATGTTTTTTTTAAAGAATATATATTAATAAGTTTTGGTTGGAAGCCCGTCCTTGTACACTTGCCATGTAATTGTACATGAAGTTTCAAATAAAATATCATCATCATTATCGTACCATATTCGCTCCCTATGTGGAGCATATGGATTCCACAAACTGGATCCAAGTTCAGGCGCAACCTCCAAGTCAGGTCCACGTCCAGCAGCTTTGATGCAAACTGCCGACGGATTGCCAGCATCGGATGTCCAGGACACCGAGAACCTGATGTCTTGTAAAATAGGTAAAATAAGCATACGTAATGTAATTATATATGGCCTAACCAGCCGAACCAGACAGTAGATACCAAGTTATTTCTCTAAATTAATTATTTCTTCGAATATATACCTGCAATAAATTGACCAGAAATTCCATATTACATATTTATATTTATTATATAACTCTATTTATTATATTATTTTTTAACTATTTTACTGTAAATATTTGTTATCCTAATATTTAACGTTTTTATTTTTATGCAGACTTGCAAATAATTCAATTTAACCTTATTATCAACATAATTGCATATAACAACTCCCCTTATTAAACTTCAAAAATGATTTTACGCAAGCTTGTAAATTACTTTACTATTAGGTACTACTAATCTCCCCTATCCGCACCCAATGGTGCATAGGCACTGCATTTGTACACCAATTTGTAATAACTTTACAGCCCATTAAAAATAAGACTAATGTTTCAACACCATCGTCATCATCATCATACCAAATCCGCTCCCTATGTGGAGCATATGGATTTCACAAACTGCCTCCAGGCCAAGCGATCGGCCGCTTGCTCCCGTGCATCCTCCCTTCAAGTCCGCGTCCCGCAGCTCTGACGCAAACTGCCGACGAATTGTCAACAGTGGACGACCGACGCCAACATGTTTCAACAAGCTAATAATAATAATTTTAATTTTTACCAAAAGTAAAATTTATTATGCAATTTCATAAAATTTTATGTTTTTAATATGTAAAAAATATAAATAAATTCATCCTTCTACATACTGGTAAGCGTGCGTTAATAAGCATTAGGTATGAAAATAATTTTCAACACTCAAATATAGAATACATTCGTTGACATGTTTAATGCCAAGCAACACATGTGCAAATAACCGATCCCCTAGAGGAAATAAATAACCACCCCAGCCACCCCCAAGTCCGAGGCAAGACTATCGGAGGTCTTAAACTTACCCTTTTACAACTTCTAACAAACGGAAATATTCAAATACTAAAATGTCAATTTCACATTAAGGAAATACTGTAATGCAAAAAAGAAATGGAGTGGGGTGTGGTGGTGCATAAAAAGGGAGAAGAGGTGTGTAAGTGAAGAAGTTAGATAGGCAGGGTGCATAGTTATGCAATCCCTGAGGGGTTGCACCACCTATTGCATTTCACCAGTTAGCTCAGCGGTAGATCACAAAAGACACATTTATAGAAGTAAAGAACTAGACCAATATATATTAAGCAATGCAGTTTGAACCAAACCAGGATTATGGATACCTTAAATGAAAGAATTATGAGATTTTAAATACAATATTTTATTACCAAAAACGACTCTAAAATTACTAAAATACAACAACTTAAAACTAGGGAATTGTGTGTAATGTGGTGTAAGTGTGCATGTGTTCGACGATGACCGTAGTAAAGGTTCTTCATCCTGATCCGCCGAAGTCTAGCTTCCATCTCGAAGATCTAGCGTCATCAAGGGGTCATCAACGGACAGCATTGACACGATCCTCCAGACAGCGTGGGAAACCGCGTGGCATTCCAGCATGTGGGGGACTCCAGAAGAAGATGTCCAAAACTCCCAGCTTTGAGGTTAGGTGGCCTCACGTTGTATCAAGATCCAAGTAAAATTGCCATTCACAATGATCGTCAATCATCGTGGCAAAGTAAAGTATGTTTGATTGATTGATTGAGAAGAATAAAATAGTAGAGGATAAGTAGGGAAAAAGTAGAGGAGAAAGTAATGGAAAAAGTATAGGAGAAAGTAATGGAAAAAGTATAGGAGAAAGCCCTTTGTAAAAAGAGAGAAATTTACAAAGTTAGTTTACCGCCAAAGTCAATGTGAAGTTATAGATTTACAAGAGGATTAAAAAATACTCACGGCCATTGCCGGCTCTCCCTAATTTCAAGAGATTTACATCATGCGTGCGTTGTCCACTGGCGTTGAACTCGGAAAGAAATTGAACGATCAAACTTACTCGTTCCTTGACAAATAAAGAGTGACGTCAGAGCGTGACGGGACAAAATTTTGGGTTGCCATAATAAAAATAATATTTGATTTAAAAGATTTAAAAAAAAGTTAGTGATGTTATCTGGACTTTAAAAATAACATCACAATACCTCCCATGTCAAACAAATTAAAAAAGATTTGAATTACCAGTAGAATATGAGAGTTTGAAAGGAAGAACAAGATTTTAATAAGATGGATTCACTTTAACTTTGGTGGCTATAAAACAAAATATATAGAAAATACTCCTTCTATAGTCTGAAACAAGAAGCAAGTACAGCACCTCACACATCGTCATAGATTTACAAGAAAATAAAATAAATTAGGAATTTTTATAATCAGTGATGTGATTATAAAAACATTTAAGCCCAGTTTGCTTCAAGTTAATAGGAATAATAATTTTTAAAAAAAAACTTGAGGCAAGAAAAGGTTACAGTATCAGTCACAAAACAAGGAAAAGTGTAATGGTGTCACCGCACCGTATAAAAAAAAATACATATCGTAATAGATTGCATTTACAAGTGTTTTTCATCTTCAGAATACCTCATAAATCACAGCAAAATAGAAATAACAATTGTCAACTATCTTGACATTTGTTTTTAAATTTTAATTTTCTATTTAAGTTTTGTTTGGAGAATTCACCAAGACTGTTGAGAGAAACTTTCTCTAGTACAAGGTTTACGCCGAGCATTCCTTTACCGATGATGGTTTACTAACCCCGGTCTCAGGAGCTGTCTTTAACATTAAACTACAGATTCCACACTGATGTGAGTTTTAAAAACTCCAGTGCTCCTCTACGAGAAATTTATTGCATGGCGTGATCATCTTCAATACTTCAGAATGGCCTTTGGTTACAAAAATTCAGACGTCTCTTTCATTCTGCTTCCAAAATCCAAACTGCACCATACATCACACTGCTCACACGCAATTGTACTTTTTTTTATTCTAGACTGTTTTTACCTGTCTAATGGTATCGTATAATAAGTCTTCGGGAACATTGTCAGCCCTCCCTACTACAGAGGCTCTCGTGTAAACAAGATAGAAATTAACCCCCAGAGCGTGGTTATTTCATAGAAAGTTTTCAGAAAAACAAGGCATGCAATCGCTTCTAGGATCGCACCCTCAAAAATAAGAGATGTCCTGCAACAGAACAAAGAGATACAGCGATACGCGTTTTTCCCTCGCGTACCGATTGTATGCACACAAGAAGAGAATTTTCTCGAGCAAAAGCGAGAAAATAGATAAAATATTTTCCAATGGGAAACACAAAGACTCACAGTACAGTATTACGAACACATAATACAATCAAAAAAAAAATCCTTTCAAAAAAAAGAATACATCCATTACACATTAATACGAGAATAATACAGGCACGCGCCCTATTGCATTCCATCAAAGTATCTGCCAAACCACAACCATCATAAAGATAACTTCTCAGACGAAATTTCAGAACAACACATTTTACACAAGATAACAAGGCATTTCACCGATTTATATTGAAGCAGGCATCGTGCCCTATGCACCAATACAATGATGAATAAACATTGTCTAGTCATCCGCCATAAGCGAACAAAAAATAAATTTTCAACAGAAAAAAAAAAATTTCTAAAGCAAAAGATGGTAGTACATGGATGCCCTATGCACCATGCATATCAACGCATAAACACTCCTATTTCGGATATTGTTAAAAATATTTTTGTTCAAGATTGATTTGGAGGCAATTTTTATGTCTCATGTAAACGTAGCTTTACAATGTAGCTACAAGTAAACAATTATTGTTTATAGAGAACTAGTTAAATGTTTAAGGCATTTTCAATTTATCAAATTACTGCAAGAAATAATATTTTCAGTATTAAAGTTTTGTTGCGCAAAGAAAAATAATCAAAAATTATTCTCAGTTAGCAATATAACATGCTGCTGATAGTTGGGTAGAGGAATGCCAGCCGCAAAATTTCATAAAAGATCAAAAATTTGAAAACACACAATCTGCACAATCCAAAATAGGGGTGTAACAGAACTCGATGTACAAGCGGGAAACCAGTAAATCTATGACTCATTTGGAGACGATTTTCAAGAATAAATTTTTTTTTTTCGTTTAGAACAAATTTTTCGAGAAAATCGAGTTTGAGTTTGATAGTTGATTTTTTTTTTCATGAATTTCTCAAAAAATTATTACCAAACATCAATTGCCCCGTCAAATTATTACTATCTAAAAAAAAAACAAAAAATAAAACTATCAAAATAACGAAACTAGCGTCAAAAATGAATTTAATTGTAATTCTGATATTGTTTTTCTTTTCGGCCATTTTAGGGGTTTGTTTACCAAGGGTCAATGACCGCTAAACGCTCGATCTTCGCGCGAAGTTTTTGCACAGCCAAACAACAGGCAGTACCACCAGCATTTAAGCCATTTTCGTAATATTCGCCCCAACTCAAACGAATATTTGTTTTATGCAATTTTTTATGAAGGTGTTCAGGGGATACGAATAATAAGTAATTTTAATTGTATTCGGCGAATACAAATAATATTCTTATTCGTTGCATCGCTGCTTTCTACCCGTAGTCCGCACTTAATGGTGTATTGGACTTTTACATTGGTTCTTGATAATTTATTAATGAAGTCAATATGATAAGTATCTTACGCTTCAAAGCCAGTCCTAGGTATCACATTACATGAAATAGAAAAATTACATAAATTAATATCCCATATTATTTGATCCCGACGGGAATATAAACCCACGACCTCATCCATGGTAGCGCAACATGTCAACCACTACGTACACTACTAGGTGGACAGATGACAAATTATTTTATAACCGGGGTTGTGGTCTAGTGGTAGAGTCGCTTTACCCATATTGGAATCCTTGGATTTGAATCCCGCACCACCACAACTTGTACTTTACGCATTATTCATTTAAAAGTAGCCCCGAAATCTAAATCTTTGGGTATATCAGAAAAAACGCTAGCAAAAAAAATATACCCAAACAATTTTATAAAAATAAAAACACTTTAAAAAACCATTAAGTAGGTATTACTGGATAAATAAATAAAAATTATTTATGTAGGTAACTAGTTGATGTTAACCAAGTTTATGGATATCAGAAACCAACGAAAATTTCTCTACATTTAAATAACAGAATAATTAATTTTATTTCGTCGGTATTTTCTTAGAAAAAGGATGGTAGTACGTTTACCTAGATCTCACCACTTCTCACTACGCATTGCCTAGTACGCATATGGGTAACGCACTCCGCATGAGTTTTTTTTAATTTTAAAGATACAAAGAGCATAAGCGCCACGCATCCCTATGGATCATACGCACGATCGCTTTTAAATTTTGAAAAACGAACGCGCGAAAAAATTATGTGCTAAGGTCACGCCGGGTAGTAGGAAACAGGATGTAATAACAATAATAAACGCACGATTTAGGCAGGTGGTCAGTTTCAGTTTGTTTGTCTGTTCTGGATCGCGGAAGTGTTGCGTTTTGTCACGAGGGTTCGCGATAATTATTCTATGACGATTGTTTATGTACGAAGTATTAATTTCAGTATAATCAGTTTTTGATAATTTTTTGTTCATTTCTTCCGAATTAATTTGACAGTGTCGTTTTCTTTCTTTCTGTGTATGCCTAAAAATGAGTTACATAAAACAAAAGGTTTATAAAACGTATTGTCCGGATGTTGATACATAAAGAGAACGCATCATCGAAGCTTTCAATGAAGTGAAAATAAACAGGAATATGATGAGAAATGTTCAAGGATCAATCGTGAAACGAATGCAATTAGCAATTATGTGTAATAGTGAATGACGAAAACTTAGAACAATTTTTTGAGATTTTTTTGTATTAAGATTTAGTAAAAAAATGTGATTCAAGTAATGATGATTTAAATAAGGTAGTGTAACGTAAACGTAAGTTTTTTTGTGACTTTATTTGAATTAAGTAGTGTAAAAGTGTATTATTAACATAAATCATTTGTGACTTTAATTTCAATTACCTAGGTAGTGCATAAAAAGTGACTTTTATTTTATTATGGATGATGATTTATTTACAAAAAAATGTGCTGCAAGCTTCAATTATTGTTTTCATTCGGAATATCAGAAGACTTTGAAGGTAGGTAAAAGTATTTTTGTAGTTTATTTGACACCGCTGTCTCCCTCTCTCTTCTCCGCCATTCATCGCCTCGGACTCGTATGGAGGAAAAAGGGAGATAGCGGTGTTCTTGATTCAGTTAATTACACGTATATAAGTACTTTGCGACTCAGCGCATCGCGCGGAGCGTTTCTTTTCACTTAGCAAACCCTAAATATACAGACTTTTTTACAAAAAATTTTTTTTGGTTTTTTTAAATGCTCAAATCAAAAAGTCATGGAACAAAATCGACCTCCAAATATGACGTAGATTCACCAGTTTTCCGCTTGTACATCGAGTTCTGTTACACCCTGTAGAATAATATGCTAACTAACAAGTACAAGCGTACATTGTCCATCATGCACAATGCAATAAAAGATGCAAGTAATATTTAGATAATACTAAATATTTCTCACGCAAGGTAGGGTATATGAAAAATATAATAAGTTAAATAGTTGGTACTGCTGGTACAATTCTGATAAAAAGATTTAAGAAATTATTAAAAAGAAATTCTTAAAGTGAGTGTAATTTTATTTAGATGCCCTATGCATCAAGCATATTAAAGTAGAGTAAACTTTTCAAAACAAAAGAAATATATTCAAAAAATATTTCCAGGCCATATAAGATTTTGCATGTAAAACATCGCATGAAGTTATAATTAAATTGACACCGTCATATTTTAAATGTGTAATATTGTACATCATAAATGCATTCAAAAACCAGTTTCAGCAATAAGGATCAATGAAACAACACATTAAGATTCTAAAAATAGATGGTACGTGACTCAGTAATTCATGCGTCCATGAACGAAAACAGATAAATAAATTCCACAAATAATTATCTATTGTCGACGATAGATGTCGCATTAGATTTTATTCATATTTTAAAATAGTAATCAAGGTGATTATTCAATTGCATTTTTTAGCAATATAAAAAGTTTTCAAGAAATTTAAATTATATAAGGATATATTGAATTAATGCATTTACTATTTTAAATTTGAATATTTCATAACAAGTGCAATATTTATTTTCCGTGAATGGATTTTAAATTTTTAATTGTAAATCGAACCCACACTAGAATATAGAAACATACATAATGTCACTTTAAGCAAATTATATATTCAGACAAACTAAGTTATCAAATCATTTCAAAGTGAATGAGATTTTTCAAACCAAAGTGATTTGATCATCAAAGAATTATTCAGAATTATTTATTTTTAAATTTAAAAGAGCTATTCTATAGTCAGGTATGGAATATTGAACAATAAAGTTTCAATCAAGTAAACTTTTCTTCAACAAGAAAAATCTGAATTTCAAATTCTATGCATCAGTTGCAAATATAGGTTAAAAAATATAAAAAAAATGTTCGATACCACAATATGAATTCCATTTACAGAGTTTTTGAATGACACACAGCGTTTCCTTCTTTCTATAGATTCATCGTTCCTTCGAGAAATATATTTTGTAGACAACTAATTATTTTTTAAGTCTGCAAAAATAAACCAAAACACACTGAGAGAAGATAATTTCATAAAAACAATATTCAAAATTTGCATGTGATCACAACATGAAATTATTAAGAACAGTTGGATTAGTTTCAATGAATTTTATAATAAGAGTTTAATTAAGATTATTTTTGAATAATATAACTTCTGCTCCAATAAAAATCAAGTTTTTATTATGTTAATACAGTGTATTAAACATGGTCAAGTTATTGATAATTATAAAAGATAGCAATATAAAACATAAAGTTAATTTGCAAAGTCATGTTCAAGAAATTAATTCCTACCTCACCAATAATGTTACAAATTAGCATGTGGTTTTTTTGCTATGCCAAATTCCACACTGAATAAAATAAATTATAAAAGTTACAACAACCAGGTATAATTTAACGATTCCCTCATCAATCAAATGCAAATTTAAATGTATTAAATACTATCATTATAAATTGAAAAAAAATTTAGATTTTACAATCTTTTAAAGATTCAACGATCTTGGTTGAATAAAGAGAGATTTTGCTACGAAAATCTAGCAAGAAAATAACATTCCATTTATAGAAAAATAGCTATAAAACAATGGCATTATGCAATATCATTAAATAAAGGAAAAATTAACACCCATCTTTTAAAACTCGTAGAGACAGTATATATACAGCGTAGTAGTAGATTACTAGTAGTAGACACTCCAGGTGGCAGGATGTTTTGCTGATTTCAAGGCAGCTGAATAATCATAGAGTAACGTCCGTATGCTCGCTCCGTCGTGCATAAGGCTTTTTTAGGTAAAGGAGAGTTTTGGAAATAACGGATACCAAAGTATATCGTACTAAACAATGAGGATAAAGCGTATTTCATTTAAGGTTCGCAGGTAACGTTGATTTTCAAACACATAAAGTACCTAGGGCGCCAGTCTTTTGCAATCTCAAGATCCTAACATTAAACATGACAAAGATACTTTCAAAGTAGACGTGAGATAGTCATATGATATCATTTAAAATTATAAAAAGAAAAACCATTGAAAAACAATAGGTAAATCGAGCCCACGATTTTCGGCGACTGTAATGCAAAAAAGGAGAGATGGATGGGGTATGTGGGTGGTGGTGGCAATTAAAGAGGAGATGAGTGAAGAAGTTAGCAGGGTGCATTTATGCAATCCCTGAAGGGTATGCACCACCTATTGCATTTCCCCAGATAAGCTCAGCCGGTAGATCACAAACGACACATTTCTAGAAGTAAAACTAGACCAATATATTTAAGCAATTAGTTTACCAACCCAGGATTATGGATACCTTAAATGAAAGAATTATGAGATTTTGTATACAATATTTATTACCAAAAACGACTCTATATTACTAAAATACAACAACTATAAAACTAGGGAATTGTGTGTAATAGTGGTGTAAGTGTGGGCATGTGTTTCAACGATGACCGTAGTAAGGTTCTTCCATCCAGATACCGCCGAGGGGGAATCTACTTCCATCTCGAAGATCTATCGTCATCAACGGACAGCATTGACCGAATCCTCAGACAGCGTGGAAACCGCGTGGCATTCCCAGCAGAAGAAGATGACCAAACTCCCAGCTATGAGGTAAGGTGCCTCAACGTTGTATCCTAAAAAAATGCCCATTCAATGATGTACGTGGCAAAAGTATTGACAATATGAAAGAATAAAATAGTAGAGGGTTAAGTAGGGAAAAAGTAGAGGAGAAAGTTAATGGAAAAATATAGGAGAAAAGTAATGGAAAAAAAAAAAAATAAAAGGGGTTATATATAGGAGAAAAGGTCCTTTGTAAAAAAGAGAGTAAATATCACAAGTTAAGTTTACCGCCAAAGTCAATGAGGGATTATAGATTTACAAGAGGATGTTTAAAAATACACACGGCCATTGTCCGGCTCTCCCTAAATTTCAAGAGATTTTACATCATGCGTGCGTTGTCCACTGGCGTTGAGAACTCGGAAAGAAATTGAACGATCAAACTTACTCGTGTTTCCTTGACAAATAAGAACGACGTCAGAGCGTGACGGGACAAAAATTTGGGTTGCCATAATAAAAATAATATTTGATTTAAAAAGATTTAAACAAAAATTTAGTATGTTATCTGGACTTGTAAAAATAACATCACAATACAAGAATTGTTTTTTTTTATTTAACTTTACATATTCATTAACTTCCAATTTAATTTATGATGCAAAAATTGCTGAAAAAATAAATCTGGGAAAACGTAAAACAAACAAGAACATTCTAAAGTTTGTAGGATATTCACGGCCTTTAGCATTGTGGGGTATATTGGTTTTTGCTACTTTTCAGAAGAGAAAAAAAACGAATTGAAAAAATCAATGTCATTTACAAAAAGGAATATTCGTTTACATTTTAAATACATGTTTTAGGTTGTTTAGAAGTATTATTTAAAAAAAATCTAATAAAACTTTAATTTGATGTTTTATTAAAAATTACAAAAACAATAATCCTTTTCTTTCCGAAATTCTATAAGGTTGTATGTGAAAATATAAGTCTATGCGTTGCATTATTTTCAAGCAAGTGATACCTGGCTAAATAAAGCCTATTTGTAAACAACATTTTGAGTGTGTCCAAATACTTGTAGGCAAAAACTGGATTTCACCCATTACGGGCTAATAATTACAATTTGACATCTCAACAGAGACGAGAAATTTGGAAGCGAATATGGATTAACCCAGCCAATGACAGGTCATAAGCCCTGTAAACGCCTAGATATCCATATTCCCTTCCAAATTTCTCGTCTCTGTTGAGATGTCAAAGTCTATTTGATTTATATTTTGCCACATGCTTTGTTGGCTGTTTATTGCCTATGAAAATCTTCTAATAAAAAATAAGAGAATTTTTAAAAATGTTTTTAACTTTCCACAGTGCATAAAATGAACTTTTCAACCTAGACTTAAAATGAATAAAGGCACTTTGTACATTCCATTACAATATTTTTTTCAACCAAATAGTTGCGTACTCATTAAATACAAAATTTCACATTCCCTTTTATTTTTCTATGGAAATTGGCCAATTTCCGTAGGGGTCGATATAAACTTTCGTTATTTTTTCGCGAATTCGGCATTTTAACTGCCAGGAGCATAGGAAGAATAAAGAGATCACGTCCATTCCTTGTGAGCATCAATGGACGAATCCCAGGAGTAAACTTTAGTATAGCGGTCAGATAAAGCCACGTTTTCTACGTATGTTTAGATACGATAGGCTAGGGACACACAATGTTTGTGCGTGATATTGGCGCACGGCAAATTTAACGTCCGGGGGACTTCTACAAGAGCCGTATGGCTTTAAATATGTGTATAATTCTTTTTAATAATTAGCGACTGATTTAATCAATTATTGTACTTTATAAGCCGAGACAGTGTAGGTACAACGAAAGCATTTGGTTGCGTTTTTCTCATAAAGTTTCCGTTGTTTTATCTCACAGAGACTCCTAAAATCTCGGTAAGCTTTTAAAAAGTCGATACATAGAGTTGTGCTAAACGCAATAGTCTTTAAAACAAATCAGGGTGAGGCTGTAGGGCTTTCATTGATTCAATCAATGATTGTTAATGTTTTTTTGATTTCTAAAATAAATATTTTTGTAAAATTATCCTTAATAACAGCAGTCGAAAACATAACATAATTTAATTAGTGTATAATAATGGTTCCATGACACATTTGTACAGCGCTCTTTAGGCGATTTAACGCAAAAACAGTGCTTTATAAATTGATCGAATAATAAAGGAAATCGTTTTGTTTCCATACGAAAGCGTTAACGCAGACGCACTGAATTAAAAGCGCATGCATTTAAATTGCATATTTGATTTAAAAAAGTACAATTTTTCAAAACATTATTTTTACGACATTGGATATTGTGAGACATTACTTTGTAAAACAATCAACATTATGTCTGATTATTATCGAAATTATATTTTATTGATCTATATTGCTAAAATATTCTCATATTTTAAAATTTGAGTACTCCAGGGTTTAAAAAAGTCGAGTGGTTTTTTTAAGCACGGGATAAGAAAATAAGTGCATATTTTAAAGTTTACAATGTAATCATTACAATGCGGCAATTTTTAAGGCGAACTACTGCAGCATAAGGTTTCCAGGTTTTGTTTTTTTACATGATTAACATTTTATGACGTTGCCGCCAAAATGGCGATAAGCCGGCGATACGATGTCCATTTTGGCGGGATTATAACGTTATTTAACGGTCTATTGTTACAATGTTGATGTTTAATACCGGACGGCCATTGTTGGGATGGTCGTGTTGATTCAGTAATAAAGGTACGCATAGAAATTATTATAATGCCTAAACACAGATAGTGGTGATGCAAATTTTCGTTCAGTTTGTGCCTTAAAAAAACATTCAAAAATACTGATAAATTAAAGTGATTTTATTGACAGAACTATGGGTATCTCCGCCGTCAAAACGTATCTGAATCAACGTAGGTACCTGTTTAGAAAATTATTTTTGAGCGAGTGTAAAAATCAATAAATACAATGAAATTTAAGCGATGTTTTCAATAAATGAGTGTTTTAATATTCCATCAATTAGAAATCAATTATCTAATTTTCCATGAATCTGGTCCCATTCACTTGCTATCTAGTGGAGCCTTTTTTAAGAGGATCACCACTCAACCACGAAGGAAAATAATTTTCATTATTAAATTATATACAAAGGTTTTTTTGCAATCCTAAGCTGTTCGATTTCAAAAAAATTAATTACTTCTATTTTCCCTCTTCCAAACTCAATGGTGCATAGGACACTGCATTCCTTCACCAAGTGTACTGGATATTGACAATTTGTTACATTAAGTTAAGATGACCATTCTTACGCTTCGGCGCCAGTCCAAAGGATTATGAAATACTTTTATTTGAAAAAAAACTATTTAAAAATAACATTCAAGTGAATTTTACATTAGATAATTAATTATGTTACGTATATTTTGAGTTTACTACTATTTCTTTCTCTTATCCGCACCCAATGGTGCATAGGGCACTGATTCGGTACACCAAGTGCAGTGTATCTGATTATTTGAGAAAATTTATATAAAATATCGCCTGAACTACAAATACTCAAACATTAACACGTGATCACGATTTTGCTAACAATGCAACTATGCCCGTATTTCCAGAAATTGTACCAACAAAACGCAAAAGTCTGGAACAGCAATCGCTGGAAATGCAGCATCGTCAGTTGTTCTTTGAGAAGTAACAAAGCTGGAACAGAAAGCAGTCGTTAACTTGTTACAGCTTCCGCTGGAAAGTGGGTAAAGCAGCATCGTCATTTTAACTGGTTCTATCACTTTTATGACTCGTAGAAACACTAACGTTTATTAAGTACTAAATCAAGAAAGCAGTCGACCATATTATTTTCTCATTTATTTTTAAGTATTTGGAAAAAAAGGCAACTTTATTTGTAAAAATTTAATAGTCATGCTGTTAAAAAAAAAAATGTGTGGTTTTTACGGTAAAGAATAAATTGTTCTTAGCTGAACAATTTATTCGTACAATAAAAAACAGGGCGTCCCAAACTTTGGGACATGAAGGGGAAGTACCTTAAATATCGTAGATGTGTATTTTGCTGAAAGAAGACTTTATTAACTTTTAAAAGTTAGTAATTCTGCATTCGATTTTCTAAAAATTACACTTCGTCTGGGAATCGAACCGACTTAAACTAAAAAAAATCACCCTTTTTTTTTGATGCCAATCGAAATATAGCTAAAAAATAATAACTTTGCTTAAGTAACATAGTATTTTTAAAAGAAGGAACAACGTAAAATTCAGGCGATTTGCGTAAGAAAGAGGGATCACATTTTGAGTATTTAATTAATTAATTTAAAAAAATACTTACTTAGTGATACGGAACATTCATGTATGTTTTAATTTGAAAAAAATTAATTTCATGTGGTTCCTTTACGAACTTTAGCAAAATGCTATTTTTTAGGATCTTTCGATTGGCATCATAAAAAAAATTTTTTTTTTCATTTAAGCTCGAACAACGAAGCAATTAGGTACAATATGAATATATAACTTTTAAAAGTAACATAAAGTTTTTCAGCAAACTACAACTAACCAATTTAAACTTCCCCTTCATGTCCCACGGGACGCCCCTTTTTTTTAACTAACTAACCAACAAACTATCACGCCACTTCTCCGTAGTGGTAGGCAGATAGGATAGAACGCCATACCACTCTGTCCTGACATAATTCCTTTGCTTCCTCTACATTCATACATCTTCTCATTCACATACGCTGATTATTCACACTTTTCACATGTCCACTTTCAAGCACTTGTCGTACTTGGTCAAGCCATGTATTTTTCGGTTAAAACACGTTATATCCGTTATAATTTGAACCAAATAAATTAAAATTAAAATGATTCTTTTTTCGTGTTTTGTGTGTTTATATTTATAGTGCTTACCGCAAAATTATAAAATGCTTATCAATTTTTTTTAAAAACCCTTACAATAAATTAAAAACACATTAAGCACCGGCCTAATTTCAGGATTTTCCCGTTTTTAGTCCAGAAAAGATCCTCCCTTTCTTTCGGGATTTTTTTCAGGCTAGGCTTGATTTTTTCAGCCGGATATAGCGCGTGCATTAAGGGAAACGCATTAATTTAGCCCGCTGTCAGTAACCGGACCCTAATTTACTTCTGTTTCACCGTGCCTCACCCCTGAATCCTAACACCTTGAATACCTGGTATCCATTGATGTAGTAATTGAACAAAAAGGTAAATTAATTTAAAATATTCCCCCATCATGATTTGTTGGAAATTTAGATAAAGTATTTATCAGCAAGATATGTTTGATTAAAATAACATTTTAAATAATCAAGCTTACACTATTCACTTTACAGGTGACAAGATAATGTATTGTTTACGAGATAGCATCGGGACGTGGACCTGACTCGGGAGGATGCACGGGAACTGGCGGCTGATCGCTTGGCTGGGAGGCAGCTTGTGGAATCCATATGCTCCACATAAGGAGCGGATATGGAATGGTGATAATGATAACAAGATTAGTTAAATGCTGTTTTTTTATCTAATGGTGATATTTCATTTTATGATTTGATCAATGCATTTAAAATAAATTTCAATACAATACTACTACGTTCCCTTTTCTACAACTAATGGTGCATATGGTACCATGGTATGATGATTAGTCTTACTATCTCACATGAAATATTAATAAAAAACTGCATACATTTTTTTATTAAATACGACTGGTTTGGCCATCATTGATAGTCTCTGGTATAGGTAGTTCGAATTCCTCCCAAAATGTAATTCCTACCTTCACCCATTCCATTCCGTTTTTGTCACCTGTTTTCCAACTAAAATTCAGTCTCGAATATTCGCTCAGCGCAGCAACATTGACCTCGCAGCATCCGTCCTTCTCGTGAACCTGATCTTCCTTCGTTCTGTCCACCCTCGTTATACCCTCGTGATGCTCGCCATCCATCTCCAAGCTTCCCAGATTCCAACTCCCGAAACCCCTCGACCAAAAGTGAGTAAAGTGTGCTGTGCCCCTCGTTTGTGTCCCGCCGCGCCAGTTCGACGTGGTGTTCCAGGGTATTCCAGGATACTTCGCCCTTCCTGGTGGTCCTTCAGCTTCATATCCCGCCCTTGTTGAGTCCAGCTCTGGTAAGTCCTCTTCCATTTTTCCGATCCTCGTTCGGACGAAGTTACCAGAGAGTCTCATCTTGGCGGAACCAACGACTGTTTTATAGCCTGATTGAGCTGACCTTAATTTAGATTTTCTATAGTTTACACATTCATTTGAAACATTTTTAATTTAATTTCTGATCATGAAAGTAAGCAATACGTTAGCAAAAACAACGTTTCGTTTAATACATATAACGTGCTTGTGCTGACCTGAATGGGTGAACAAAAAAGGCTTGAAACCTTAACTCCGGGATTTTTTTTGTGAACCGGGAGAAAGACAGGCGTTCACAGTTTTTGTTCTACCCCCCTTCCTTTTTACCCCATCACTACCCTCCCCCTACATCTCCACCGTTTGTTTCCTTATTCTGAACATCTATTTTTTTTTAAATCATCGATTAAACTAGTCAATACTATAATGTTTTTATATTAAGCCTCAGTTGCGTAATGGCTAAGATGGTAGACTCACGATACGGAGGTTCCGGGTTCGATTTCCGGTGAGAAAACAAAAATTAAAAAGTGGTGTTTTTGACGTTGTTTCCCTCTGTTATTCTACTGGCCTGTTAAGGTGGATAAATATATAATTTAAGTTTTTTTTTAAAAAGATCTAACACTCAGTTTATACCGATCATTATTGCCATCTCAACTAAGACAGAGAAGCTCAGGAAACGAATATGGATTATTTAGGTCTGTACAGGGCTTATGACCCGTCATTGGCTGGGTAAAATTGTAAAATCTTCAGTATTCAAAGTTATTTTAATTCATTAATAAGCGTTACCAATAAATAAATCATGCATATTATATAAATATAATTGACTAAAACTATGTTTCATGACCTTCCTATTTTCCCTTCATCTTTATGATGATCTTTATGATACTACATTGACATAACAAAAAATATTACCACTTTCAAAATCTTTTTATCACTCTATCAGAATAAAGCATTTGTTTTAGGCCCATCCTTTAGCCCAGAGTTTTAGGGATTTTCCAAAGAATTAACTGTGATTACCATAGATAATTATACCAATAAAACAAATTACAAAAGATAATAAACAAAAAACTACTATCCTTACTAAACTTCTTTATTTATCCGGACACAATAGTTGGTGCGTGAGGCACTGCACACCAAAAGCTTCATGTAACAAATGATCGAGAATCTTGATCATTTGTTACATGAAGGCAAGATGATCAGTCATACGCTTCAGTAACAGTACTTACCTACATATAGTATAAGTGAGCGGAAGCCCATTTGAACATGAAAAGTATTTCAATTAAAGTAAATATTAGATTGCCGATGTAATCTGGTTTCACTGACTGTATAATATCTGCTCTGTCTATCTTTATCCCGTAACACCGGAAGTAAGGGTAAATTTCTCCAACGGAAGTTCCGGATTTCCCCAGGGGGTAGTAACGTCCTGACCCTCAATCTACATCCGGTTCTTGCATAAGGAACTTCTCTGGATGCACTAAGATTGCACACAATCTAGCAAACTTGAATGGAATCGATTATGCTGGATGCATTTTATTTGGTATCGTCGACAGGTAAATCGTGTTGAATCGAAAACAGTCCTATTCAATATTAAATATCAATTACCTAGAAATCCACATTACATAATATTTCGTCAGCTTCGTGGTGTTATGGTAAGTGCGTTGGATTACAACGTCTGAGATCACGGGCTCAATTACGGACAAGGTAAATATAAAAGATTTATTTAAACGTGTTTTTCTCATTAAATTCATTAGACTGGCTCATAATCGTAAGATTGATATTCTTAATTTATTTTTTCCTGGATGATTTATAAAACGCTATTTTTACGAGAAATCGCCTTAAGAGAGCTCTACAATAAAGAAAGTAGATCACAACACGTCTTGCAGCTACCAAACGCACAGAAGGCTACGATTTTATTCTAACCTCCTACAGTTTAAAAACGATTTTAATACAAGGTTATATAAAAATATTTGTTTTTTTATTATTTTTATTTTATTAAACCACCTCAACAACAGGCCAGGAGGCCCAATCACAGAGGGAAACAACGTCACAAACACCCAGGCTTGAGAAAAATCACTTTTTTATTTTGTGTTCTCACCGGGGATCGAACCCAGAACCTCCGTATCGTGAGTCTAGCGTCTTAGCCATTACGCTACGGAGGCCGCGAAATTATTTTAGGTGGAAGTTAATTTACATAGATTATAATATGATGTGTAAACGGATTTTCTTTGTGGGGAAATAGATTCTTGTCTTGCAGCTGCTAAGCGCATGGATGGTGGATTCTTCCCCCTATACAAAATTTGAATAATGAAAAATAGTGAAATGTAGATGAACTTTTTCAATAAGATTTTTTTTAATGAATGCTGTATGGAGTAGGTATGCGAATACATGGGAAAGTATGTATAGATATTCAGGGTAAACAGCACTTGATGTACCAATGCATTGTAATATGCACCATTGGGTGTGGACAAGGAAAGTATAAGTAATACATTTATGGATTAATTTATGAATATATTGTTTGTACCCAGATTTTAAACGTTTCTAGGTTTTTTGTCAAAACGTTTACGCAATAGTGCTAAAAAAAGCCGTAAAAAGCTCTGTTCCACCTTACCACAACCCTCGTTATTACAAATCATTACGTCCCCTTTTCTCATCTGACCACCTATTGTGCTTAGCGAAGCGTTGTACCGTACATCTCCCGCACGATAGGGGTCGCACTGGTCCAGTATCGAGTTGCATCCCTTCCCACCCACTACGAGTTGAATTGAGATGAAAGAAATGTCTAAGGGTGGTCGTGACATTGAAAAACAAAGAGCAGGTTGCTTGTTACTGAAATAAACACAAATAAAGCTGTTTCAGTCCTGCATGAGTTTTTCAGCTTTAGTTTTTCCGAGATTTATTTCAAGGCGGAACAAAATTTTTGTACATTCTGTTATAAATATAATTTATAAGGATTAGAATTTAAAGGGGGTTTTTTTAATTTTTATAAGGATTTAAGCACAAGCCGCTTAGGCTTTATTGAAAATAGTATTTACGTATGTACCCTGTGTATGTACGTATGTATGGTAGTGAGGCGTGGTGTTGGAAAAAGAAGGATGAAAGTAGACTGAATGCTGTTAAAATGCGATCTCTCAGGCAAATGTGTGGTAAGATTATGTGTGATAGGTGTACAAATGTCGAAATTAGAGCAGAGTGCAAGGCTGAGATAAGCATTATCGACCAAATTAAGAAAGGGCTTTTACGATGGTTTGGTCATGTGGAGCGAATGAGCGATAAAGAGCGGCTAAAAGAAATTTAAATGCAAGTGTGCCTGGATGTAGAAGCTGCGGAAGGCCAAGAAAGACACGGCATGACCAAGTACGTCAAATACTTGAAAGTGGACATGTGAAAAGTCGGAATAACCGGCGTATGTGCATGAGAAGATGTTTGAATGTAGAGGAAGCAAAGGAAGCCTGTCAGGACAGAGTGGTATGGCGTTCTATCCTTTCTGCTTACCCCTACGGGGAAATGGCGTGATGGTTAGTTAGTATTTACGAATTGAAATATGTGCAAATATTAAAAGATTGCATTGATTTGTTTTTGTTTTTTTTTAAAAAGATCATATAATATATTGCATTTTCACATACATAAGGGAGTAGGCATTAGGCATTTTTCAGTAGGCCACTCAGTAGGACATGTTATTGTTTGTATTATATTATAAATATTTGGATATTTATATTTATATTATTTTAAAATTAATATTTAAATTCTAAAAACAAGTAGATCAAACAAACTAAATAAGCTACTTGATTCAGACGATTATTTTATTTTCTTAACCAAATTAATTACGAAAGACGGCAGTTAAATCCTTAACTTCTGAAAGTAAGTGCGTTAATAAATAAAAATTAGAACAATGCCCGTCTTTAAATAAGTTTCCAAAAGAACAAAACCCTTCATTATCAGAAAACAATTTCGCAGCCCCCTACGCTCATTTCGGCCATATTTTTAAAAAGTTGAATGACTAGGGGATGATTTTACGACGTTATTATCCACAGATTTCATCCCCTAATAACCACCCCAAATTAGCCTCGAAATAAAACAGAAGTCTTGACTGTCCGGTTTGAAAAGAAAACCGCCCTTATACCCCGTGTTCAATGAAGCGCCCTGTGCAGTTAAGGGCGGTGCAACTCCTACCCAAATAGACTGAAAATAAAAGAAAAAACAGTGCTTGTACGAGTGGTTTTTTAGCTGAAAACGAAAACTGTATGTAGGTACGACTTAGGGATAGAAAGGCTTTATGTTTAAAATAAATTCGGTTTCTTTCAGCAGTTAAATCAACATGGAAGTTCTTATGGGGGTTTTTAAGCAGCTTACGTAGTCTCAAATGCACCACAAAACATTATTCAACTAAATAAATGTATGGGTATTTGCTTTTAGAATGTTTTGATCGAGTATGAGGAGTAAAACAGTTAATTACAAAAATGACAACCTGCAAACGATGCAATTTTTTTTTTATAAATAAAAGCCTTGATTTATAAACAACAAGTGGGTTCAAATGCAATTAACCAGCTGTACTAAAACTTCACACAAATATCTTAAGCGGCATGAGCTAAAATTTAGCAATGTTATACAATAGCAAAATTATATCTACAGAAATATTTATGCAATCAAGAAATTACATAATTTATATTATAATACGTTTTTTTATTGTAAATTTTTAATGATATTTATACCATCGAAAATACTACAATATAAGATGTAACCAACTAACTAACTAACCATCACGCCATTTCCCCGTAGGGGTAGGCAGAGAGGATAGAACGCCATACCACTCTGTCCTGACAGGCTTCCTTTGCTTCCTCTACATTCTTACATCTTCTCATGCACATACGCCGGTTATTCCGACTTTTCACATGTCCACTTTCAAGAACTTGACGTACTTGGTCATGCCATTTCTTTCTCGGCCTTCCGCGACTTCTACATCCAGGGACACTGGCATTTAAACTGCTTTTAGCCGTTCTTTCATCACTTATTCGCTCCACATGACCAAACCGTCGTAAAAGCCCTTTATAATATAAGATGTCCTAGTAGATAAGCTTATTAATCCATAAATTTATGTTGACCAAAGAATAAAAATGTGTTATTCGTAAATAAGATGACTAATTGCTGCTACTAATTATTATTATCTAATGATAATACTTGAATAAACGAGCAAAATTTGCAACTAAAAGCCAATCGGTTACTTAAAATTAAAACCAAAATTTTTTCGTCTAAATTGCATTTTTATTTATGCATGTTTTATCGGCAAAACAATTAAAAATACAAATACTGCATTATCAAAGGGTTTTTTTACTGCAGGGAATTTTTGCTCATTACACCCGCATTCTGTTTTCCACCTGAGAGAAGGTAACAGAGAATTTTCCGTACAATGGCTGTATACAATAACGTACTAGTGTAGAGCACTTAAGTTGCCAGACTTTTGCACTCGTATTTTTGGGTATTTGTACTTGGAAGCTTTATGCGGGTAGGTACCTAGAAAATAAGCTACAGGAATGCTACTCCTTCCAAGGGTGTTTTATGCTCTTGAGACTTGTAATTTGTCTTTTAATGAAATATTGTTTGATATAACTTTTGGCTCAAAATCATGAATTCAAACATTTTAAATACCTATATATTTTTTACTTTATAAGATATCTGTGTAAAATCAAAATAAGCATGGATATAAAATGTTACTCGTATGAAATGCAGATAAAGTATTGTATTATATTCAGTTTTCAGATGCTTGATAAAATCAGAGAATGATAAATAATAGATATTATTCTACAACGATCACAATATTTTTATTTTTTTAACCACCTTAATAAGCCAAGACGCCCAATAACAGAGGGAAACAACGTCGAAAACACCCAGGTTTAAGAAAAATCACTTGAAAAAGTGCCAATAAAAATATTATTTTATTTAATTTTTTTTATTTTGATCGTAGGAATCAAGGTCACAACCTCATGCATGATAACCTTCACAAACTAACTACTACTCAAAGAGGTGGACAACCATTATATTATTTTGTTTACTTACACGGTAAGGGTACTTTCATTGTTGGTGTATTAAATAAATATATGATTGATGACACTTTTGTGGGTTACAAAATGGAGCTTCAAGAATTACAATATGTAGAAAATTTTATTCCGGCTGATTGTGTGGGCAGGGTGTTAGTGTTACGATCGAAGGGTGGTTTTGCCATTTTCTTTTATTGCCTTCAGGACCTCAGGTAGGGGTTGTTCCCGATCAAATATTGGTCCTAGAACCTATACAAGTAAAATGGTATCTTTTATGTTAGGAACGCCAGTCATACAATGCATATTTTAGGAACTTAAAGAAAGTACTTTACAAATTTGGTAAAATTTTATTTATTTGTATTGAATTTTCTTAGTGTAGTGGATATCGCATTGGCCTACCATCTTCACATAACCACTTTCAACTTTAGTATTTGTTGTACTTGATCACGTCCTGTCTTCTATCCTGACTTCTACATCCAGACACACTTGCATCATAGATGTTTTTTAGATAAATAATACTATAACGCCCTGACTCGACACGGATAATCTAGTGAGTCGGGGTCAGATCATTGGCATGGGTCGCTACTGAGTGAGTTGTCATCTTTCTGTATAACTAATTATGATTTCAAACGAAAATTTATGTGAAATGTTAATAAATAAAATAAAATTGAATCATAGCATGAGATACAAGTAAATCATAGGAATATCTTATTTAGTCTATGGCTGTTTTTTTTTGTTTATCCATCGGCAGTTTTTCGTAAGACCTGGGAGGATACGAGGAATCTGGCTGTCGATCGCTTGGCATGGAGGCAGTTTGTTGAATCCATATGCTCCACATGGGTAGCGGATATGGGTATGATAATGATGATGCTTTTTTTGAATAAATAAGATGCAAATCATTATTTCTTCGTAATTAAGCCCCATTTGCCTAGTGGTATGAGCGTTGGGCTCCCATGCATGAGATCGTGGGTTCTGTTCCCATAAGGGTCAACGTGAAATATTTATTTAAATGTGATATTGATTTTTGATTTTATGATTTTTAAAATATAAATTTCATTAATGGTACCTTGGACTGGCGCTGAAGCGAAAGATTGATCATCTTACCTTCATGAAATTATCAAGATCCACTGCACTTGGTATACTAATGCAGTACCCTATGCACCCTATGTGGACATGGGAAAGTATAGTGTTGTAAATAAGCCGAAATG
>JAGVSP010001586.1:0-43988 GCA_022494985.1 Micrasema minimum
TCACGTGGAGCAAACGTGTATGGAAAGTATCAAGGACACGTGTGTTTTTAAAATGATTTAGAAAAAATGGAGGTAGATATCTAAAATACTTGAATCGTGAAAATGTCAGGAAATTGTGACATTGAGTTTGGTAAAATATTGAAAAATACTCGTAAAATAAAATCTAGATTTAATATTTTTATTTAACATACTTGACATTTAACATTTTTGATTTTGTATTTATGTTACGAATCGAAAACCTTTCGCAAGCGCGTAACACTAGTTCCATCTATGTAGAGATATAAATACTAGATAATAAGAGATATAAAGTAGAGATATAGATCTGGCTACCGTGCATGAGGTCGCGGGTTCAATACCCGTTACATGTGATTTTCATATTAATATTTCTTGGACTGGTACTGAAGCCTAAGACTGATCATCTTACCTTCCTGTAATAAAATGATCAAGATATACTGCAGTTTAGTGTACCGATGCAGACCTCTATGCACCATTGGGTGCGGATAAGGGAAAGTAATAGTAGTAGTATCCCAAGACCTGAGTTCAACTCTCTTGACTAGTTATTCAGAGGAAAAATGTAATTTCCCGATTCTCTATTTATCATCTCTCGATCTGATATCCTGATAGTTCCTGACTCCGTACGAAGAATATCCCATCATATAATATTATGTCAGCGTTTCTTGTGATTGATGGTCTCTGTTACGAAAACTCTTTCTTATTATCAGAGTATAAATAAACCTTAAATGGATACAAAAATCTAGTGTTTCAATACGCGAAGATATCGTGGTTATTTATCTACTGGTGTGCTTTCTATAATCCAGATAGCGAAACCTCTTTTTTTGTTATATTATGGTGCAAAGAACACGGCATTAATACAATAAATTCGTTGTTTTTATTTACTTCAGTTTTGTTTGGCTGGAGCGCAGTTTGTAGAATCCATATGCTCCACATACGGAGCGGATACGTTATGATGATGATAACGATGTGCATTCAGTACCAGTCACGGTATCAGATGAAATAAATTACATTTATTGTACCTGGTAATTAAAAAAACACATTTTAAAAATAATCGATTTTCAGGACGTGCATTTTTATTATGTTTAACATTTATTTATTGTTAAAATTAAATAAAAACGTATTTAATTCTATATTTTTTATACTTATAATAGTGTCTTAAAAAGTTAGAAAAATACAGTAAATTGCTACTAGAAATTACTAAAATGCATCTCCTGAAAAATTATTTAAACTTGTGTTAATTTATGTTAATAAACTTGTTTTATTTAACGTTTTGAATGTGTACAAATACTTGTAGACAAATTACTGGGTTATACGCATGCTAGGCTAATATCAGATATTATTGATATTCCAACAGACAGTGAAACTCTGGAAACGAATGTGGATTATCTAGGCGTATACAGGGCTTATGAAGGCAAGCAAGCGAAATGTGCCAGGACAGAGTGGTCGGCATTCTATCGTCTCTGCCTACCCCTTCGGGGAAATGGCGGGATGGTTAGATAGTTAGTTATTTTTTTTTAATACTTAGTTTCGTACTTTTTTTCTTTTACGTTGGTTCGGTCATGTAGAGCGAATGGATGATGAAAGAACGGCTAAAAAAAATATATGATGCGACTGTGCCTGGATGTAGAAGCCGAGGAAGGCCGAGAAAGACATGGCATGATCATGTAAAAAAAGTACTTTAAAGTGGGCATGTAAGAAGTCGGAATAATCGACGTGCGTGCATGAGAAGATGTATGAATGTGGAGGAAGCAAGATAAGTATGCCAGGACAGAGTGGTGTGGCGTTCTATCCTCTCTGCCTACCCCTTCAGGGAAATGGCGTGATGGTTAGTTAGTTAGTTAGTTAGTTTCAAAGTTCATTTGATTTTTCCCCTAAATAACAATACTAAGCTAAATTGCAAAGCACTAGAGGTAATTCAGATGTAAAATCGCATCGTGGCCATAAATGTTAAATCAATTTTGATACCAAAACTTCTGAAATGATTGTACTTTTGCTGTACTCAAGTACGTCACTGTAAGTTAATACTTTGGACTTTTGACAAGCTGACAGCTTCCAGTATTCTGTTTTGCTAAAGCCGTACCATGTCATGTGATGTAAAGTTTTATTCAGACATGCTACCATATTATTCTCTTGTTTTATTACTTATTCACTACGTTTTGGAAAGTCTAATTGTTATTTTCACATCTCCTGTTTAAAAACAAAACACCGGGCTTAACGTAGTGCAATACAAAACGATTTAAGTATTTAACCCTAGATCACTTAGGCCCGGTTGCGCCAAAAAAGTTAAAGTTATAGTCAAGGATAAATTCAAATAAAAGTTATTTTTATGTCAAATTTGATTACGAAATGAAACTTTTATTTTGAATTAAGTATTGACTTTAATTTTAAGTTTTTATGGTACAATGGGCCAGGGGACAATTTAAAAAAAAAAAAATTTAGATTGTGATTTATATATTAAGTATGAAAATGATTATTTTTTATTTTTTAAATTCATATTATGTCCGTAATTAATTTTTTAAAAACCGTAATCACGATTTCCCGCCAAAACGGGTCGTTATTTAGGTATTATGCGTCTATCAAATTTCGAGGCATTTTAACCAAGTTTTGATGTAAGTAGCGCCTAACACAGCAAAAAAGTACATAGATACTTCTCTGGTTCTACGCATCAACTATATATTAAGTACGACTCTTTTTGTGCGCTTAGGAGACGGGTGCTTTTAAAGCATCCCTTCGCCGTGAATCCCCATAAACAGGAAATAGCTTTATACAACGTAACCACTACGATAATATTTCTAAAAAAACGATACAAACTGCATACATTTTCATACAAACGTTCATTTTTATGATTATAGTGGGAAAGTTCTTTTACATCTGTCATAATTTGGTAAACATAACCTATGTTCATAAATGCAAAATTATTTTAGAATGTCATTCTACACGTTTTTTTTTTATTTTTTTATTTTTTTTTTTTTTTTTTTTTTTTTTTTTTTTTTTTTTATTCATAATTATACAAGATATTTTAGCAAACATAATATTGTATTATTGTTCCCGCAAAGCCGGGGCTTGTCTGCGGGTTACGTTACTTTTTTTTTGTTTTGTTTTTTTTTTTTTTTTTTTTTTTCTTTCTTATAGTATACAATGATTTTTAAAGGTGGTTACAGATAATAAGTCTGAAGTTAGTTAACTGTCAATTTTTCAAGGATACAGTTTGTTTAGCTGACACTTAGTTGATTAAACTACTTATTGTATTGTATTGATTTATGAACGTTATCACCTGAAGTGCCATTTTACCTAAAATTTGCCCTGTTTTTATAAGCTCCGTTTTTTAATATTTTTTTACGAGGAATCCTTTGAATTTGAATTTTTTTTATTTTTCACAGAAAATTTTCAAAAAATCATTACTATTCACACAAAAAAAATTACGGAATTCAAAAATATTGGAGCGTGGCCCATTCAACGTATTACATATCTAAGTATATTCCAGATGCACTTTAGTCCTGAAATAAGTACCTGCAAGTACCGTATTGTACGCAAAACAGTTTTTTTTTAGTTTAGAAGGTTTTGCTAAATATTCGAATCATTTTGCACCATTAATACTTCACTGCACTAAGTCTTAATTGATCAAAAAATAAACTGAAAATACTACGCTATACCACATTTTTATCCAACAAACATGTCGAGATGTTGCATTTAAAATATATAATTTCAATGAAACAGTACTGAAATAATTTATTTTTGGCGAAGAGTTGACTTTTTCAAAATTTTTATTATTACATTTATTTAGTGCTATATAATTTTTACATAGACTTATATTATTAAATTACACTTAATTTTTTTATTTTATTTTCCTAACTATCCTACCATAATACATTTTTCAATTTAGCTATAATATAATACCTACACTAATATTTTTCACACATATTTTTTTTACATTTAACCCTAAATAACTTTACATTTTGTTCATTTCTTATTTCATCTGGAATATCCTCATACATTTTAATGCCTTGAACCTTTTGTTGCATATTTATGAAAAAAGTCATTTTTTTTTAATTTGTTTTGTAAATATCTTGGAATTATCCCTTTAAATTATTTTACTACTTTAATCATTTTTTAATCTTTGTTCTTCTACTGCACTTCAATATGATTCGCATGGCTTTGTTTTGCAAAATTTGTATTTTTTTTAGCTCTCCTTCATTACTAAGGTATAATTTAGATGAGCAGTAGTCTATATGTGGAACAATTATACTGTTGTTTTGAGTTAGTGCAGTTTAGAATTCAGTGTGTAATTAGATTTTATTGAGTTATTTTGTGCTGTAATTATTACATTACACGTTTCAAATTACATTTTAGGATATTTTGGGTACATTATCCCTCCATCATGTACGTCAAACTATTTTATGTGAAAAGTTTAGTATTAACAGTATTATCTAAACTACCACAGTCAATTATTTCGGTAGCGTCATACATTTTACTAGGAATTATCATTTAAGGGCCTTATCCATTTAAAACTTTGCCCTGGCAAGTTCTGTGGTAATATGCTCTGGCAACAAAGCCGTCAAGTTCTCAACTTTACTGTCAACTGAAGCATCTGCCTTTAATGCCGACCATACACTGTCTTTACACCAGAGGTGGGGAAGCCGGTCAACATACACAAAAAATACAGTTTAAAAAATTCTCAGTACTTTTTGCACGGATAAGCAGTATAATAAAGTGCCAAAAAATTACTGTCCTAATTCAAGTATTTTTTTTTCTACAAGAAATTTATACTTTTTTATTCGCTGAGGCTAAAAAAATATTCAAGTAAAACTTCTTACTTCTTTTGGATGAAATTATTTTTAATCGCATTTGATGCTTACTATTAAAACATAAAACACTTTGGGACTAGACAACAATTTTTAAATTTCATTTCAACTGCATACATCAGAACACCAACCATGTAAATGTGATAGATTAGAAAAATATTAATGAATTTGTTTATTTAGGATTAACTATAGATTGTCATTTTAAATGGGATGTACATATTCAAAAGCTATGCAATAGACTTAGATCAGTTGTAGGTAAAATGTTCATATTGAAATATCATGTCCCTGCTAGTACTTTAAGAATAATATATTTGTCGCTGGCCGAATCAATTATAAGATATGCTATAACTTCTTGGGCTTTTTCGTGTGATTCCAATATTAAATTCGTTTCAAAATTTACAAAATTCGATGGTCAAATTATTAATTAAAAAACAAATTTACTATCAGAGACACGATATTTCGATATCCTTATTATATATAAGTCTGTAAAATATTTTATCTGTCAAGGCGTTATTATGGTCCAAATTAATATCTCAGCACGCATCTCTCTCTGAGTATAAACACAGACCGGTGCATGTTTACAATACTCGTTTTACGAGTGCTGAAGGATTAGTTCTCCCTAAATATAATAACAAGTATGGTAAGAGAACACTTCAGTACAGTATACCAAAAATCTGTAACATGCTACCAAGAAGTATTTAAAAAAAAAAAAAAAATTCAAGCTTAAAAGAGAGACGCGTGCTGAGAACTTGGTTGCTAGAGCGCGAATTATTATATTGAGTTTTAGAATTGTATTTTTATTTATTTATTTATTTATTTATTATTTACAAAACCAACACAGTCGTTACAAGTGTAATAATATCAGATCTGGAACATTTGCTTGCATGACCAATAACGGGTTTTGAATAATAACAATTAAGTATATACACATATACATAGTGCCTAAGTAATAAAAAGGGATGGGAAAGGAGGGATGAGGAAGAATAGGAGGATAATAAAGAAAAAAATATTGGGGATTTTCAAGATGTTTGAACATAACCCCATAAAAAATTTTAAAAAAGAAAAACATAATATATAAATTTTGAAAGTAAAATTTCTGTATTTTTATTTATGTATTTTAATTTTTTTGTGCGCTAGGGTATGTATTGTGTACTTTTATTTTTAGTTGAATTTGTATTTATGCACCTACATTATTGTTTTCTTTTATGTATATATTGAAATAAAAAAATAAATTATAAATGCATTTACTAAATATTGTCTAACAAAGCAATGCAGGCAATTTTTTCATCCCTTTTTTGTACTTATTTCGAAGATGTGCTAAATTTTGTAGCTGGTTACGTTTGAAGACATTTTACTCAAAAACCTATAAATGGCACATGTGCCACGTATTTGCTACCCCTGATTTACACCCTTCTCTGCTAATACTTGTATATATCTGTAGGACCACATCTTGCCGAACTAACGTCTTACTTTAAAAAAACTAGCGCTTCCAAATGAACGCACTTGTGTAATTTAATATAAAAGATTAGCACATTATGATGTTATTGCCTATTTTTAAATTAAAAGGAAAACTGTAAAAAATAATAAGTTTATTCCAAATACAAAGAAAATTTGTTTCTTGTTTTTTTTATTTAAGTTATTTAATATAACTTTTCTATTCTCAAAAAAGATGTTGGCGTTTTGATTGCTACAGTTCCTTATGTGCAGTAGACAGTGTATAAGTGTATATACATAAATGGGGTTTATATTTTTTTAAGGTAAAATAAATTAAAACAAGCGGGTATTAGAAAAAATATGAAAACTTAACAGAAACAATTGACTATTGACATTGTCTAAAAATAATGTATAATTGTATATCAGTTTTATGTAGTATTTCAGACCATTCTCTGAAGGGTTAATTTTTTTTTTTTTGTTAAAAAATCAATTTATCTTCAGTCTGCGTCTTCCACAAGCACTTCAAACACGTTGATAAATTTACATAAGCAGATGTTGGTGATTTCGCGGCATGATTGATTACCTACTCATACGTCGTATCTATAAGGAAGAAAATTACATAAAAACAAAAATTTTCCTATTATAATGTAACCTCATATCGGAAAATTTTGAGATCAACAAAATAATAATATCCGTAAAAAAATATTACTTCTTCGCACTTTTATTATCTTTTACCGAATTTTGATGGCGTCACATATAAGGTAAGACGATCAATCTTACGCTTCAGCGCCAGTTCAAGGTATAACATATCAAATATTTTCATACAAATAAATCACATTTAAAAAAAAAACTATTGATTCCCATCAGGAATCGAACCCGCGACCACGTGCATGGCAGCAATGCGCGCTACCGCTATGCCACGAGGTGGATGACGCAAGTACCATATTCACAAGAAAAAATATTTAATAAAATGATCAGTAAAAGTAATCTAAAGATAATTAAACCTTAACATAAAGCATTCCGGGCGTAGTTACAAGATCAATTGAATAAATTTAATTGAAACCCTTCAGCGTTATAAGCCATAGAAATTTCATCATTCAGAGCTGGATGTAAAGAACAAAAGGTGTCCAATAGGACTTAATACGTTCTATATGGTTTTATCAGAACCTATACAAGGCTTTGACCTGAAGTCGGATCCCTACAGAGATGAGGTAGAATTCTTTCAAATTGAGGAATATGGATATTCGAGCGTTTACAGGGCTGATGACCTGTCATTGGCTGGGTTAAGTGGCCACTTTATGTACTACAACATTCCCCATTCCGCTTATTAGCGAATATCCACACCAGGTAACATTTTTGATATTCGCTAATAAGCGGAATGGGGAATGTTGTAGTTCATAAGGTGGCCACTTAACCCAGCCAATGACAGGTCATAAGCCCTGTAAACGCTCGAATAACCATATTCCAGAATTTGAAAGAATTCTATCTCATCTCTGTAGGGATATAAAATGAAATATATACCTACTCCCGTATTCGGATAAATCCAGATTTGTGAGTATTAAGTTAGGCACAAAATATAATAAAATGTAGCCAATACAAGGCTTTAGTATTATTAATTGTTAATAAATTTAATGACTGTTAATGTAATTTCCACCTGATGGCATAGTGGTAGTGCGTTTGGCTACTCTGCATGAGGTTGCGGGTTTGATTCCCGCAGGGAGTCAACATGAAATATTTATTAACATGTGATTTTCGTATTAATATTTCATGTGTGATACCTGGACTGGTATTGGAGCGTATGACTGATCATCATTTTACCTTACCTTCAAGTAATCAAACGATCAAGATACACTGCACTTGGTGTACCGATGCAGTGCCCTATGCGCCATTGGGTGCGGATAAGGAAAAAAGTAGTAGTAGTAGTAGTAATGTAATTTTAAAAATATTATTGTATGTATAATTCCTTTATGGAGCGTAAATATTTCACAAATAACCTGCATGATTCTTGATCAACGACCGATTGACAGAATGAGAATATATTTTTATATAGTAAATAATTTGCCTAAAATAGAGAAAAGTTATATTTTACAAATTCCTAAAGGCCTTTTAAATGCAATTTAACATATTTAAGAATAAAAATTATTACGAAAAAATAAAGTAACTTCAAAATCCGTTTATTGTATGAAACTAGTAAGTGATTGACATAATAAAGGTTCATGGTATTGATATAAGCAAGAATATATACTTTTCCGGTACATAAATTCGCGTTATGTACAGAAATCCTTCCCGGACCGGGGTAAAGTTGTATTTTTAAACATTTAATTTAACTTTGAACGATGAAAAGAAAGTTGGAGTAAATTCTTCACTGAGCGTGTCAAGTCAACAAAGTTACGCAGAAATCATAGGGAAAGTTTTCAGGAAAACGGGAGACTGACGAAGAAAAGGTAAAAAGAACTTCGACACCTAAAGTTTTTATGTTTTTATGGCACAACAGGTGGCAACTCAGCACGGCGACATTAACTCAACTAAAAAAAACTTGGTCCCTTTTTTGAAACTCGTCGCGTAATGAAGATTTATAGGGATATTTTTTTACGGAACGTTAAGCAGACCGAGGTAGGATATGTCGTAAGCCATAATGTTTTCCTTTTGTCAATGTTTTCCTTTTATACGTTTGGTCATAAAGTCATCTCACGGTTTGTATTTCAATGAAGTTTATTTTTATATTTTACGTGTCTTGTGTTATTCGGAAAAAAAATATCTGCACACATAAATGTTATTTGGTAAACTAGTGCAGTTAGTAGTAGTTGCCTAGTCACTCACTGCGTCATCAATAGGCAACTACGTCATCACTAGACATCTACGTCACACGTTTCGTGCTGGAGTTTTTAGAAGGTGGAATTTGATAATGAGTTGTGTTATGAAATTAACGCTTCCGCGTATATTTTTAGAAAATTTGTACGGAAACGCCCTTTCTAGTGAATTCCTGTTCGAAAATGCCTTTAAATAAAACATAAAATGGGTTGATAGGATGTCGTCTAACAAATCATTTTGATTTGGCTGGCGAGCCATACATTATGCTTCCAAAAAACCTAAAATGCTTCCAAATATCCTAAAAGTTAAAACATATATGTCTATCTAACAGGGCATCAGGTTTCCATCCGTAAGTAAGAAGTTTGCGTCAGACCTACGCAACGAGGAAAAGATCGCTAAGTTTGGTGGTAAAATCAACAATATTCTCGTATATTACACATAAGAAAATACAGAATGATAAAGGTAATGAACTTTGAAATTGAAATATTCAGAAATTGAGAAATATGGTGATTTTCAAATATTTTATAATATTTTGGCTACCAATTTTCTTACTGCCCAGGGTGTGGCCCGCCACACGCTTTCCTGTTATTTTTATTATTAATAAGAATCTTGTATTAATCGCCTCTCGGTAACTTCTGTTTATGACCACCAGGTAAAGTTTTCCAATAAAGAATACGAACCATAAAAGCTACAAATATCCCCCATTTATCTTCAGCGTGATAAGGACTATCGATCTTGGAAGAATAATATATCTACCCTCATATTTTCGCGATTCTCCTACCTTAATTGCCCTTCCATACGGTGGTAAGCTTACAAGAAAAACAATAAAACTTTAAAAGTGTATTTAGTAATTATTTTTACAAACTACGCTTATTTAAATATTGTTTTGATTAATTCAATCACTTGATAAAACACACGAGAGCTAAAGATTATCGCTTAGTTGGAAGCAGTTTGTGGAATATATACACCGTGTCCCACGACGAGACCGCGAAACTCCAGAGGGTGATTATTCATGATATTCTGAGAAAAAAATCTCAAAACTCAATTCTAATTTCTTAAAAAAATGATTAAAATATGAATAAAAATTCACGCGTGTAATACCGTCCATTTTTGAACTGGCTCACACACCACGTGACCTCCACCAATAAGCGCGAAGCGAAGCGCGTCCCTATTGGACCGCGAACCAATAAGATCGCGTAGTGATCTCGTATCAATACGTACTTGGTACCTACTTGCCTAGTAACATCGCTAGTACAAGGCAAGGCGTACGGTGACCAGAGCGGATCCCCACTCCTCCCCGCCCACTGCCACCCCCCGCCACCGCTAGCATTTCAAACAGAAGCCAGTATTACACTAGTCGCTTTTTATTAATACTTTTTTAAAATTAATTATTAAAAACGCCCGGATCAAAAAAAAATAATAGAATTTTTTTCTCAGAATACCATGAACAATCATCCTCCGGAGTTTCGCGGTCTCATCGTGGGACACGGTGTATACATATTACATACAAAGCGGATATGAAATTATGATGATGACTAATTTATTACTGCATTATTGAAGTTGGATACAAATAAAAATTGCAATGCTTACTTGAAAGTAATAATCAAAATATTGCTAGTAGATTTTACTTATTGTTAGTAACTTGGACTAATCATCTTGCCTTCTAGTAAACGAATATCGAGATTCACTGTACCAATATACCATAAATTGTTGGTTTATAAGGGGTTCTAGCAGTTTTAAATAATAATCTTTTAATTACAGATATCTCAAAAGAGACAGAGAAACTCTGGAAACGAATGTGGGTTATCTAGGCGTTTACAGGGCTTATGACCTGTCATTGGCTGGGTTAAGTGGCCACTTGATGTATTTACAACATTCCCCATTCCGCCCATCATCTGACAACCATGTATGACAAATTTTTGAAACTTGTATATATGTTGAGTTTGTTACAGAAGAATTCTCTGTCTCTGTTGAGATATCTATAATATCCGATATCAGCCCAGCGTGGATATAATCCAGGGATTTGTCTACAAGTATTTGTATTCATTAAAAATGTTGTTGATAAATAATCTTTTTTCTTAACCTTCCAGGTATTCCATTTATTTTTTGTTGTTCTGTTTAATGCTGATCATCATTGTCCACTGATTTGACAAGCCAAGCAATCAGCCGTATGTATGTAGTAAATAACAGTTGTTTTTTTATTTTTAAATTATACTTTAAATAAATATTTGTATTATTTTAAATGATTGTACTAGAAAGCACGAAACTTGCGTTGAAGTGGAGTTCAAACCTAGATAATATAATCCGGAGTCCCCGAATCTACATGGAATCATTATCTTTTGAACTTTTGTAATAAAGTTACTTTAATTTGGTTGTGTACGTTGGGTTCACTCGATATGTCAGTTCAGTTCGAAGTTTCACTGTGGCTGAAAGGGAAACAGATATAGGAACAAAGATGAAACAGAGAATTAAGCGGTACATGAGGAGATCCTTTAGCAAGCGAAGTATGAGGTAATGAGCTAACATGCTGCGGGGGTGGGGTAGCGTATTGTATAGATACGAAATTTACAGACTCAAGTAAACACGCAGGAAACAAAGCTATTGAACAAGAAAATAAAGAAGAACAGTACCAGCCCAAGGTATCACAAATAAATATTTTATATTAAAAACCACGTTGAAATATATTATAACCCTTTGTGTGCACCGTGACCTCATGCATGATAGCCAAACGTGCTGCCACTATTCCACGAGGCTGACATGTATTTAACCCTAGAGAGATAACCTTATTTTATGGTACTGAAAATATAAATTTGCGCCTGAGAGGCGCACAATATTTAAAACCTATTTATTCAATAAATTAAAACAAGTTTATTTATATTTTAATCTAAATGAATTTTCATATTATTAATAAGTAAATAAAACCTAAATGTTTATTTAAAAATAAAAAAATTAATTAAAAAAATATATGTAGGATATTAAAAACCCTTTACAAAAAGTAACAAAAACCAGCAGTCTTTTGTATTAAGGTATTTTTTCTTGAAAATAAATATTTCGAGCGCAATGCATCGTCAAAGCAACAAAACTGTGGTACTTACCGAGCAGAAGTAAGAGCGCCGTCACTCGGCGTAGATGACCAACGACTGAGTTGGTTTGGCAACACAAGCTTGCACGCGCTTCGGTTAGAAAAAGACAGCGATATATTTGTTTCACGGGCGCCTCTGAGGCGCACGTTATCTTTCTAGGGTTAAGATGTACAAAAATTACGGCAAAAGTTCTTTCATCATCATCATGCCATATCCGCTTTCAATGTGGAGCATATGGATTCCACAAACTGCCTCCAAGCCAAGCGATTGGCCGCCAAATTCCGAGTCCTTCCAGGTCAGGTCCGAGTCCCGCTTTTCTGGTGCAAACTGTCGACATGTTATCAACAGCGGACGTCCAGGAAAATGTTTTTTTTAGTATAACCATAACTCACCATCAACCAAAATCCATGATAAAAATGAGGCAAAACATTTAAAAAATAAAAAACGCTTATGCTGCTATTTGATTTGTAAATGTAATCCAGCAACTGCTTCCAATGGATCATTATTCATCAAATTAATATTCAATATCAGCTGGACTTCGCAGCAAAAAGCTACGTTATTAATTTGTTCTAATAAATTCAGGCATATTGTCGTTCTGCAGTTTATAATTGGGTTGCGGTCAGTAACACGCGTGCGGAATCATTTATATTAAATAAAGCAATTAATATTATCGCTCAGAATTACTGCTATTATACCTACCCACGTAATTGCAATATTTGCCAAACGAACCCCAGTCTTGGACCCGATATAATACGTATGTTTCATGAACTCTCGATATTTTAGGTTTCAGTCGAAAACTACTGAAAATTTACCCTTGTGAGGTGAATTATTATATTGATGTTTTAGAAGACAAATCTTCCCGGTGAAAATATTGATTTTTAGGATGGGATAAATTGGATATTATGATACTTGTATCTTGTATTGTGTGTTATGAAAATTAAGCGTTAAAATATTGCTTAAAATATTACGCGAAAATTACTTGTATTTAAGTAGTGTCCCACGATTAGACCGCGAAACTCCGGAGGGTGATTGTTCATGGTATTCTGAGAAAAAAATCCTGATAAAGTTTTTTGATCCGGGCATTTTTAATAATTAATTTTAAAAAAAGTATTAATAAAAAGTGACTATGTAATACTGGCTTCTGTTTGAAATGCTAGCGGTGGCGGGGTGGCGGTGGGCGGGGAGGAGTGGGGGTCCGCTCTGGTCACCGAACGCCTTGCCTTGTGCGGACATTCAAAATTCGAATTTCATATCTGAAATTGGTGCAGGTCACGTGGTGTTAGCCAGTTCAAAAATGGACGGTATTACACGCGTGAATTTTTATTCATATTTTAATCATTTTTTTAAGAAATTAGAATTGAGTTTTTTGAAAAACTTTATTAAGATTTTTTTCTTAGAATATCATGAATAATCACCCTCTGGAGTTTCGCGGTCTCATCGTGGGAAACGGTGTATAACTTGGTGTACCAATCAGTGCCCTATGCACCATTGGGTGTGGATAAGGGAAAGCAGAAGTAGTAGTATTAGTGAATTGTATGGAAAAATATCTGCTATATTGGTTATATTATGGTCATATAAACCGTAAAGACTACCTCTTTCATTAAAACAAAATAAAACAAAATCACTCAGAACAATATATTTTTTTTTTGTTTTTCACAATAAACGAGTAATTGAAAGAATTTTAGCATTTTATTACTATGAAATTTTATTATTTTAAGCAGTAGAATTAAAAATTTCATTACACACAATTTGTACTTATATTACAAAATATCTTCTTATGTTAGTTAGTAAAAAATGGTTTCTTTAGGGAAATTCTTTGAAAGTTACAAAGCTCTTTCTGATTTCGGAATGTCAGTACTAAGCCGGAATAAAAACTTGAGTCCAATTTTCAAAGTACAATCCTGACATCTTGACAAGTCGAGAAATTTCTGGACCGATTCCATCCTCTGGCTTGTAACCTAAAGGATAAAAGAAGATTAAATTCTATCTTTATTCTCAAGAATCGTTATCCCAGATTCTGATTAAACTTGTAATGTTTTATGGCTTATCAAATTTGGTAAAAATTCCGAGAGGAAAATTTAAACAGGCCTTTTACTGTGGTATCGTTTGATTTCGAAATCCCGGCTTTTGGTATTTTATTATTTTTTTCGGGAAAAATATTTTACTTTGATAAAAAATTATGGTGTTCCGGATAATTTAATATACTTGTCTGTAGATAAATACATTTTCTTATATCAGGTGGGAAAAATATTAAAAAATATATATTTAGATTAGAAAAATACTTTAACACATGATTCAAAAATTATGAACTTGAAATAATTAGGAACTTGAAATCTTTTTATAACCTCTGATCGAACATATTAATGCAAACTACTTAAAGCTTTTTAAACCTGTAAATTGTGTACGAGATGCTGTGTAATTCTGTAATTGATGTGCAATAAAACCGTGTATGTAATTATTATGATAAAATGTAAAATGATAGATATTGTCACATTGTAGAGTTACCTGTAATTAAATAAATAAATAAATAAAATTTTACGTAAATTGAATGTTGTAATAATTGCACTCGCTTTGGTTATTTGACATTTTAGTACTGGTATATGTGTAAAATCTGTGCTATTTAAATCAAATCACTGATTGTGGGTTTATTTGAAAAATCAATGATACTTTTAAGAAAAGATAAAATACTTTGAAATAAACTACAGTAAAGTGTGTTTTTATTTCATAATAGTTTGTTTTTATAAAATGATTAGTAGTTAAAACAGGAAGGCTTTTTGATCTTTAATAAAATTTACGAAATCGTATGTTTGATAAATTTCAATCTACTACTGAATTCCTGAAGACAGCCGTTTATCAACCCATAAAATAGATACAATAAATGATTAGCTCAGCTAATCTTTCAGAGTAGTTATTTATATCTTTAATTTCTGGGAAGGAAGTTAACAACAATAAAGCATTGTCAAATCTCAGCTAAGTCGTGCCTTGATAAATGGAGTGGTGGGGACAAAAAAAGAGAACTCATTTCCTTTCATTTCACTTAGAGAAACTTCCCCGATTCATTTAGGTAACCTCCTCTTCATTCACATCATATAAAGCGATAAATCAGAATCCTTTCTTCCCTAACTATTCCCCTTTCTGTCTACAATAAATAAAGCCTTCCAAACAACCCCTAACAATACCTTCTGTTGATTACATCACGTATGTATTGTATTACTGGTATCTGTTTCTCATGCTGATAATTTTTGCGAAACGCGACGTTTTTTGATTGAATAAGCAGTTGCTATAAATTATTGATCAGTTTTTGGATAAGAATATTATTTGAAGTAACTTAAAAAAAAATGTTTGAGATAATTCAGTAAATTTAATTGTTTTGAATGTTTTGTACAAAATGCTTAAAAAAAGTTTTCTTAAATCGTAACTTGATTCACGCACCGCCTATTTCGACGATTATTTACTGTGAAAATGCCATTTTATATAGGTACTAAAAAAAACTTGTGGATTACTAAATGTAGGAATCTTTGTTGTAAAAAAATATATATAAACACATACTTTTGGATATCGCAATCGTCAATTTATTACGGAATAATGGTCATTTCAAAAAAAATATCATACATAGTGCCTGCACAGGTGTAAGATATAAACTTCCATATAACTAAGTAAATATATTCCTAGAAACCCTATGGTTTCTACTTTTTTCTATTCTATTCTACTATAAGAATAGAAAAATTCTAATTTATACATCAGACATACAATAATTTGTATCATAAATATGTAATTAAATTCTAAAACTTGTATAAATATGCTTACATATATATGTTTCATATTATGCGTATTTTCAGCGCCCTCTATTATTGGTCTCATTGTTAGATTTGAGTATTGAGTGAATCCTTTTACCGCTCTAAGTGACATGCCATTTGTAGATTACATATGACAGTAATTGCATTATCTACCTGCCATGAACTACAACTGATGTGACAGACGAAATTAGACTACTATAATACATAAGTCATTTTCTGATTTGATCTAGTATAAAGCAAACCAGCATCCGAGTCACATTAGTACCAATTACATATCTACGAGTATGATAAAGTATACGATCAGATTAAGTAAGTACGTATGTACCTACATAATGTAATTAATATCTAAATATATCATGGTACAACACCGCAGAAACTGCGCTGATCAAATATTACAAAAATCATCCTACTAGTATACTAAAAAAGACATTAAAGAGACCATGGTTGTGTGACTGGATGCGGGACTGTGGTGTTCTAGTGAAATGTAAGCCTTATTCACCACACATATTCAGTAACAATATTTTATTTTAAAAATATATTACGAATATTATCTAATTCTATGGCTTGAAAATCACTTTCAATTTTTGTGTTCTCACCGGGAATCGAACCTTAAACCGCCGTATCGTTAATCCAGTGTCTTAGTCATTACACTACGATGGCGGAGGCCGCATAAATTATTAGTAATATATAAAGTGATAAAAATTATAAGAAATCAACTATAAAAAAAGTATTAAAGTTAATGTGCTTTGTGTACCTAGCCTAAAGTATTCAAATATTTACTGCTTCTGTAAAATTGTACAACTAAAGTCATAAAACGAATTTGTTAAACCTTGTACCTACGCTTAATTTTAATTAACGAGAATAATTTTAATCATCCATTTGTTAATTATCGTTCCAAAGAATAATGTTTCCTAATCCTCTTAATTAGGGTAAAATATAACTCATCTACCATAATCTCAACTGGGTACTTAACTCAAATGTATTATATTGTAAAAGCTTCTTGAAAAAGATTATAGATGAGTTTCTATTGCAAATTTAACTTATGTACATGATCAACAATTTTTATGAATATTTATATTTTTCTTCCAATAAGTACCCTTTTGGTAACCTGTAATAAATTCTCATTATCACTTGTAAATAGAAATCTTTTCGTATAGAAAATTTTATAAGTGAACTTTGTACATAGGTAATAACAACCAAGCCTATAATTTATGGTAAAACATTTTATCCAGTGACTGCTACTGCTTCTTCTTCCCTAATCCGTACCTAATGATTGCATAAGGCACTTTAATGGTACACTAAGTACAGAGAAAGATAAATAGTTTGTTAGATGAAACTAAGATAATCAGTCATAACGCTACATAGCCAGTCCTAGGTCCCGTCCGCTCCGCTAGAGCGTAACTTTAAACGGGACAGAAAACTGTACAGTTTCTTGTTCAGAAAACTGTACAGTATGTCAAAACCCACAGCTAATATGTATATTTGTTAGGTAAAAATGCACACAAAAAGATTAATACGTTAATTCGTGAATTTCACATTAAATAGATAATTTTGGTAGTGAACATATATCGTTTCTGTAAAACAACTTTCGCGGTTTTACTTTCGATATTACCATCATAAAGCCTCTTTTTGGCGCCTGTTTATTCGATTGCCCTTATTCCTTTTTCAGTAATTATTTATAGTATATGTAACAAATTTGCATTTATTATAAAAATGATTTTATTTTAAATACCTATTATTGTTACAATCGTCCACGTGGAAATTGAATGTTGTAAATGTACGTATATTCCAAGCACAGACACATTCAAACCTTTCAAAATCGGCTTTACTTGGAAGGGAAATTCGCTCTGTTTGTAATTAAATATACTTGATCTATTATATACCTACTTAATATAATATCCTAATTATAATTTATAATATAGGCAGTAAACTTAATATAATATACTTGATCTCAGGTCCTAGGTATTACATATGAAATATATTTGTGTGAAAAATCCATCCAAACCCATGAATACATCTATACACACCGTGAAACAAAACTCGATGTACAAACGGGAAACCAGTGAACATACATTATATTTGGAGTCGATTTTGTAGTTTTTTTTTTAATTTGACCCATAGTTTTCGAGAAAATTGATATCGAAGTAGATTTTTTTCTCGATAAATTTTAACTAATTATCAATAAAATTTATTAGTTTAATTGAAACTATCCATAAACTATCAATTTTACAATGAATTTGTGCAATTTTACTTAATCTGCGGTACTAATTGAAAGCTTTTATGACAAGAATTATATTTTTTTCTCAAGCTCTCTGATTCAAAAGCCAAGTTACACATTTGACTCCAAATATGATGTAGATTCACCCGTTTTTGGGTTGTTCTACGAGTTTTGTTACTCCATGTATAATAATATAATACCTGATCTTAGGTCCTAGGAAGGTTACTTATAAAATATTTTTTTGTAAAAAATCACATCCAAACCCTTGAATATATGTATATAAATTTAAATAAATATACCGTTTTTTTAAGAGACCGTCAGAACCGTCATTTCAGCAACGTTATGCAATAAACGTGCAAAAAGCGCACTAGGGAATAAATTCCTAGCCAGGGGACTTTTGCCTTCGACTGTACCTACATGGAACCTACATAGTATGATTGCCATAGCAGCGAATAATTGCTTGTCATACCCCGAGGGAAGATTTTTATTGAATCTACGTTGTTTTCCGTTATCCCTTTGCCCTCTTTCTCTTTATTTTTTCCACCAAATAAACGGAACCCATCGGGTATAAAAAAACTCGACGTGGAATCCAGGATGAAAAATGGAATTGTATTATTTATTTATCTTTCTACGGCTATGTCACATTTCTGATAACAAAGAAGATAGAATGTTTTATTTTTTTATTGTATATAATATTTATTTCTTTGTGATGGAATTTGCTTTGGGTAAGATTAAATCTGACGACCAAATGATATACACAATCTGAGTAATATTAATTTTTATAAGGAAGTCGACGATTTACCGAAAATTGTCATCTTATCTGTTGAAGTAAGATGTTGTCATTATTTTTATTTGTCAGAAAAATAAATAAAGACAACATCAGAAATATCATAATAAATAAAATAAACTCCATATTCTAGATGTATACGTTTTTATATAAATATTAATTACGTCGGTGACACGATCAAAAGGTTTTTGCTTTACACCTAGTTACAATGTAAATAATATAGGTAGGTACAAATCAAAAGTTGATAGTAAAAGGTTGTCAATATAATGCCAAAACCGCGAATTAGCAGAAACGCAGGTTCAAAATATTAACGTTTTAAGCTTGAAAGCAGTACCACAAACCTGTTTGTTTATTATTTAATAAGCTACAAATAATTGACAGATTGTAAGCCTATGAATATAATTATTATTTTAAACTAGTTGAAATAGGTTTATTAATTCAAATTTCAATTTCTGAACTCAACATCTAAAACAGACGTTCTTTTTAGGTACTCTATGCGTACCGTAGTTAAAGTATTTAAATCTCATCACAATTTTTATAACATAACATATTTTGATAAAAATTATGCAGCATAATTTCTAGTAATTAATTAATTTATGTAGACTACATAATTAATAACATTATTAATTGTTCTCTAATTGAGAAAAACGTGGCCCTCGTTTTAAAAAAAACTAAGAAAAACATTTCCTTAAATAAATTAAGAGTTCGGATATTAAATTCAGATTTAGCTTTTTTTAACAACGTTTTATTTAGTTAATAGCCTAATGGGGCCAGTATTATAAAGATTACCAAATCAATAGTTTTAAGGGTCAAAAAACATGTTTAGTAATGAAAAATACAAGTTTATTAATCATTTCGTCTTTTCAAACTTATCATAATACATTTTCTTTGATCAACTGTCATTTTGCATCTTTTTATATGGAAGACAAGCATTTTTAGAGTCACGATTATGCAAATATTTTAAATGAACTGTTGTATTCTCGAAAAAGCTGAGCTCCAAAGCACTAAAAAACCCGACGATTTTATCATGTGATACGCGAAACATGCAATAAATCTATAAGAATTTATATTAAGTTTATGAAGGATATTAAAGTGGTTTCGAAAAAATCGCATAAAATTTAGGGTCAATTTTGTTATTTTCTCTCCAACCACAGAATCGAGCAAGCTGTTCCAGAAAGTGCCTTGGCTTTATGGTGAGAGTGAGGGTGGATAGTTCTACCCTTCATGTCGCGAAAAAAGTTAACAACCCACAAAAAGAAACATACTACAACCCGAAAAATACAGTTACTTTCTCGTATCATTTATTTCGTCTCCTTTACGACCCCTCAGGGGTCCATAATCGTTGGCATTTTAAATAATTATCCGGTCCCTTTGAATTTGATAAGGGTAAAAGAGAAGGAATAAACATAAACAGAGCATCAAAAATGGAACACATTTTTATAATGCATTTTATAAGGGAGCTGTGATTTTTTTAAAGGTATGATGTATGTAGTTTTCAGTATTATTTAAAAATAATAAAGTACAACTTATTATAAACTCCTGCATCACACCAGTTCTCCCTAAGGCTGCGAATCGACACCTAAGACCCAAGACAGCAACTTCTTTTGCAAATAGTGTCTTAGAAGAATTTTAGGTGTACGGTGGTTTGACTTAGTGAGGAACACAGAGGTGAGGCAACGGACACAGCAACCCTTGGTATCTACTGTCATCCGGCGAAGGCGTTTCGGCTGTCTAGGCTATATACTACGTATGCCTCCCGAGAGCCTTAACCATGCTTGCCTATTTTACAAGGCATCAGGTTCTCGGCGTCCTGGTCGTCCACTGTTGACAATTCGTCGGCAGTTTGCGTCACAGATGCGGGACGGGGACTTAATTTGGGAGGATGCACGGGAGCTGGCGGCCGATCGCTTGGCTTAGAGGTAGTTTGTGGGTTTAGAGTTTAAATAACAGTCATACGGATTTTATGTTAGGAATATCATTTATCTTAATAGTTCTACCATCCCGGCAAAAGGACTTTTTAAAGCGGATTCGCAAATGTACTATCACACCGTGCAAAATATTAACTAATATGGCTCTCATTTCCTCCAATATTGGGTTTCAGCTGTTACAGATCCATTTAGGGTGACAAAAACTCTTAACATGTCAGTTTTTAATACAGCTTCATTAATAAAATATTTAAAAAACAGAAAATTAATAATCTACTATGTTTTACAAATGGAAAATTTTGTACACCCCTGAAAAGTTTAGTTTTATTCTCTATCGATCACCCTGTCTGCTTTTTGCTTCTTTACTCTGTAAACGGTTCGGCTATTTATTATAGTGTGCACTATTGTCAAATATTTCTATTATTTTTACACGCTTCTTAAAAATAAATTCTTGTTCAGATAACATATCATCATCATCATTAAATATCCGTTCCCTATGTGTAGCATATGGATATCAAAAACTGCATCCAAGCGAAGGTAATCAAACAATTCATTGGGTTCTTTCCGATTTTTTATTTTTTATTTTTAAAAAAAAATATTGAAAATTTACAATATCAAGGAATTTTTTTTTTTTTTTTTACGATGTCATATGAATTTTTTAGCGCGGTTTTAAATAGCGATTTTTTGAAATCGCTCGCAAAATCCTCCATTTAGCGCGCATGCGGTGTGACGTCACAGCAATATAGGCGCTGACTACGGAATGAATTTCACGCCTTCCACGGTAGACGGATATGACGTCATTAGCCAATAACGGGCGTAAAAGTCACTCGTAATTTCGTGTTTTTAAAACATAAATTTATAAATGAAAACAAAATTTTTTTGATCATTGTGTTTTATATCGTTGGAATCGTAAAAATATACTTTACATATTTATAGCGTTTTCAAGGATATTCATGTTATCTGGAAGAACCCTATTTTGCTTTTTTCCTAGATGAACCATAATTGGTTACCTTTTTAAATTTGTCATTTTTCTCGATTTCAATGGATCTCGATGTCTCTTTCATCCAAAAGCCTATGTATTTAATATGCTTATTAGTCAGATACCACACATGTGTGTTTGAATCACAAGGGATGCTTTAAGCACAGTGGTCATCCGTTTAAGCGTCATCACATAATGTCATTAAGCTTCATATAACATGCAGGAAATTGCATACGATGCCGCCATCACTGCGGCTTGTAATCTGTGAGACGTCTAAAACAGAAGTGACAGTTATTCTGACCAGAGCTTCTGAAAAAAATGATGCGAAAATTTTCGTAATTGATTCAAGAAAAAGATAGCCCTTTAATGGTCACTTTACACTTAATGTTTTTTTCATTCTTTTATACGCTGTATTTTTTTTCTTAATTGGTTTGGTTCTATTCTTTTATTCTTTGTGTTTGCTTATCAACCACGGGGTTTGAATTAAATATTGTGTGTTATTAACTATAAGATTGCGTTTTATATTTTTTTGCCCATCTCTCTACTTTTCGGTCAGTTTTTTTGTTATATTCGTCAGTCAGTAAATCTATTTTGCACTTTATATGTATATTTATGTCTGTCTTATTAATTTTTACTACACCTTTGCCTGCATATCTGTCTATCAGTTTTCTCTATCTGTCTTACAGGAAGTTTGTATATCTCACCGACTATTTATCTACATATTTGTCTATTTATCTATCTATTTGTCTCTTATATCTATCTATTTTTTTGTTAACTGTGACTCTTTTTCTATATATATCAACCAAAGAATTAACATTGCACATTTATATGTAATATATATAATAAATATATATATTTATCTGTCATCATCCATCTTTCTATTTCCTACTAATATTTTCTATTCATAATCTGTCTATCTGTCGAATTCCACATATTTTTTTGTATCCAAATATGACGTGTATGTTCGAGTAGGTACTGCTCCTGCACAATAAAGGATAGAGAAGCGCTGGTCGTGAACATGACTCGTGTCCTGGCCGCCGCAGGAAGCAAAGTGAACATAATGGACGGAATATCCAGTGAAAATAACGCAACCGAAGACAGGATGACATGATTGATCGTCCAGCGGACGGAATAACTGGCACTCGAATTATCTCCCTACCGCAGCTTGGGCGACCCTGCCCAGCATTAATCGAATGGAAACGCAATTATAAAAATTAAAATATTATCAAAATGTCGAATACATACTCAATATTTTTTGAAAGTTAGACTAGGCAATAAATTGCATGTTTCATCTTCGTTACAATATTATTTTTTGAAGTACTGAAGAATTTAATATGCCTGTCTTCAAGCGAATCTCTTTTGTGAAAAGCGAAAAATAACTTTCGTTTTGCATAGGTATATTCCCTTTCCGTTCTCTGGAAACCGGTTCAGATACCCTCGCATGTGAACAGAAGATGTATGAGCTCTGTAAATGGTAGAGATTTTCTTATTTCCACAAAATATTGGATTCTCCGCTGATAGTAGATAGTGCCTGGAAAATTTAAGACGCAAGGAAAACTCACGAGCCAAATTCACTTAAATAACGTGTTTTTTAATATATTTCCACATGAAAGTGGATTTTACAATACTTTTTCTTCATTGAATTGTTGCCTTTTTGTATTATTTTCTAGACTTGAAAAGAATTTTACGTATTTTATTCATGCGAGTATTCTTGTCATATGAGTTACATGCTTGAAGGACAGTTTATCTGTCAACTCAGGAAAATAATAAAATTATGACGATTCCCTGAATCTGACAGACGTGTGTTACGAATTTCTTACACAAGATGGCCTATGATACTTGACAGCAAAAGAATAACGTATTACTATTCCTAACACCACCTTGAAAAAATGTTTTTTACGAGTCTTGTAATGTTGACACAAATAATTAAGATACAAAAACTTCCGCGAAATAAGCTTACATTATAGATTATACATTTTTAGGTATATAATAAGTAAATATATTGAAAATATGATGTTATGGCGACAAATTTACGAAAGGTCTTTTACAATGGTTAGGATGACCGAATGACCACATGAGCAGAGGTAATAAATTATGAAAGAACGGCTTAAAAATGTATGATGCAAGTGTACCAGAATGACGATGTCTAGGAAGGTCCAAAAGGACAGGGCATGAACGTGTAAAACGTGAAAAATCCGAATAATGCACCTGTGTATTTTTACTGCACTTGGTTTTAATGCAGTGCCCTATGCACCTAATGGGGTACGGATAAGGAAAAGTAGTAAAAGTAGTAGTGCAAGAGAAAATGTATGAATATGGAGGAAGCAGCAGAATGTGCCAAAACAGAGTTGCGTAGTATTTATATCAATTCTTATTGAAAACTGTGTGAGTAAATTACGCAATATTTTTTATTGAAGAAAGAAATTTATGTAATTCATATAATATTTTCACGTATTTTATTATTACACTTTGTAACGCGGCGCGTGAAGATCCGAATACTTCCTACTCTAATACACGGCCGTATCCCGTTCTGCGTTACGAGCCAATCCCAGCGGCCGGAAGGAGGAGTCCCAAACGTTCTCCCATTACTTCACCCAAAGGGCCGCGCTAGCTCTATATAAGACCCACGCACGACATTCAAGGACACAGTCTACGGCCTCTCAGCCCCAGGCAACTAACCAAAGTATCAGGAACCTATGGTCCAGCTTTGGCATAGAAACCTGCGCTTATAACACGGAATCTGTGGTCCTGTTACATAGCAAAGTGGCTTGAGTGGACAATCGAGGAGTGTGGAACCCAGTGGTCCCTGCCCGATAATCCAGGCGCAAAGCGGTACTGAACCATGTGGTCCTACCATTGCGCCAAGGTCCGGCTTGAGTAAAACAATCGAGGAGTGTTGGAACCAGTGGTCCTGCCCGATAATCCAGGCGGCAAGCGGTACGGAACCAGTGGTCCTACCATTGCTCAACGCCCGGCTCAGCCCAGTACGAGTGATACCAGTCCGATCCGACGGTATCGGAGGACTGAAGGTTTAGTGATATCCCGCGTAACCAGTAATCGTAAAGTCAGTGACCGCGAAGTAACCCTGTGTAGTTTAAAGGAATCGTTAAGTGCTTAAGTTTATTGTGTGATCTAACCCCCCCCTGTACATTGTTATCTGTTACAATCAATAAATACATCAAACAGTATACAGGCGCATTATAAGTGACGCCCCAACTAGAGGCACATAATAAACAAAAGTCTATCGAAGATTTCAAAACGGAGACCCGCAGCCAAACTGAAAAAGCCAAAATGGCGATCTCCCATGAGAATCTTCAAGATATTCTACAGGGGAGTGCGCAACAAGAACTTTTTGCGCATTGCCCCGTGCGCTTTAATGGAGACAGTAACCCCCAGAAGTAGATGAGTTCATTCTTACGGCAACATTGTACAAATCGTGTGAGAATATCCCCCGATTAAAAATGCCTTAGAAGGACTACCTTTACTTCTCCAAGATATAGCAACTCCTTGGTGGCAGGGAGTAAAAAGAACCATTACAACATGGGATGACGCTATGGATCTCCTTAAAACCACGTTTGCTCCCGAGGAAACCACCTTACAAGGTATTATATGGGAGATATACTCAAGTAAGCAAGAGAGTCCAAAGGACCACGGCGGCCTTTATTACGAAAAAAGCGCGCCCCTGCTAGCAGAATTAGCAAGAAAGCATCCTGAAGACACCGAAATCGATCTCATATATGGTTTGCTACATAGAGAGATTCGAGAGCATATGCCAAGGGAGACCGTAGGAAAGTTTACGGACATACTCCTAAAATCAAGGCGCATCGAAGAAATGCTGGAGGAACGGTGTGTCAAGAAACCGATTCCTTCTGAGAATGTTCTTCCTGAATCAGAGAATCGCAGAAAATCCGTTAAATGCGAAAACTGTTGTTATTCTGGCCATAGCATAGGCCAGTGTCGCAAACCAATGCGTGACCAAAGCAAGTCCAGAGACTATAATGTTGCGTCTAAGACTGCAAAAAAGGGAACAACATCACATCTTTAGCTTGTTATGGATGTAACAGACCTGGTGTGATACGCAGTAAATGTCCAGTCTGCAACCTAAAAACTGACGTTACGCAAACGGCAAGCTTCTGTGCAGTCAATACGGAACATCAACGCCTACAAGCCTCGTCAACGGCCTGCAGTTGCGGTCGAAATATGTGGAATCACAGGCACGCATATCTGGACACAGGAGCCAAAATCAGCGTTGCCAGTCACGAATTATATATTCTACTGTGTAAGCAAGGACTGAAATTTACACCAGAGCGTACGAACATTGTCCTCGCTGATGGGCACCGTACGGAACAACAAATCTTGCGAGCTACAGTGAAAGTAAAATTGCAAAATCGTGCTATCGATACCGAATTTATAGTGCTTGAAAATGCAGATAATAATCATACCCTGCTTGGAATAGATTTCCTCGAAGACGCTGCTATGGTGTTACATTTACCAAACAAGGAGTGTATTTTTCAGCGATACTCCTTTGAAAGCCACCGCTTTAATTGTCCCAGCAGCAGAGGCTATGACGAAAAGCCCGAAAATAAACACACAAGTGACCACGTTGTTACTATTGAGGATGAACTGAATCATCGTGGATATGGCCCCTCCAATCCGTAGAGAAATGTTGATCCAGTGAAAGCCATCACTAGTTATATGATGCTATCCTCACCAGCAGTAAAAGGCTCATGACCAAGCCCAGAAATAAAAACAGATGCGAGCAGCTACCCTGTTGGAGCGGTTTTCCTCAGGGGGAGGGAGCCGATGAACGGCCAGTTGAGTACGCAAGCCGTCTACTGACCAGCGATGAGAGAAACTACTCAACCACGGAGAGAGAAGCTCTCGCGATTTCCAAATACCGTGGCTATATCGAAGGTGACTTGGTTGCGATAACCACGCACGTATTAAGCAGTGAACAGCAAAGAGTATCTTCGAAATTAGCGCCTCGGCGAGACGGGCCCTACGTTATCATCAAACGCTTAAGCCCCACCAGCTATGAAGTGGCAACACCAGACAACCCTGAGGTGCCTCCTCGAACCACTCTTCCGCTCTTGCGTACCCTACTATGGTCCAGAGCTAAGATTCCCGAGCCAATGGTCCCCCATACGACGAAGGGGCCGGCCTAGGAAAAATCCCTAGTTGAAGAAAGATGAGGATTCCGCAGCGAGACGTTCTTTGGAATCCTAGGGGAGTATGTAACGCGGCGCGTGAAGATCCGAATACTTTCCTACTCTAATACTCGCCGTATCCCGTTCTGCGTTACGAGCCAATCCCAGACGGCCCGGAAGGAGGAGTCCCAAACGTTCTCCCATTACTTCACCCCAAAGGGCCGCGCTAGCTCTATATAAGACCACGCACGACATTCAAGGACACAGTCTACGGCCTCTCAGCCCCAGGCAACTAACCAAAGTATCAGGAACCTATGGTCCGGCTTTTGGGCATAGAAACCTGCGCTATAACACGGAATCTGTGGTCCTGTTACATAGCAAAGTGGCTTGAGTGGACAATCGAGGAGTGTGGAACCAGTGGTCCTGCCCGATAATCCAGGCGCAAAAGCGGTACGAACCAGTGGTCCTACCATTGCGCCAAGGTCCGGCTTGAGTAAACAATCGAGGAGTGTGGAACCAGTGGTCCTGCCCGATAATCCAGGCGGCAATAAGCGGTACGGAACAGTGGTCCTACCATTGCTCAAACGCCCGGCTCAGCCCAGTACGAGTGATACCAGTCCGATCGAACGGTATCGGAGGACTGAAGGTTTAGTGATATCCCGCGTAACCAGTAATCGTAAAGTCAGTGACCGCGAAGTAACCCTGTGTAGTTTAAAGGAATCGCTTAAGTGCTTAAGTTTATTGTGTGATCTAAACCCCCCTGTACATTGTTATCTGTTACAATCAATAAATACATCAAACAGTATACAAGGCGCATTATAACTTTAATTTTACTACGTATAAATCATGTATTTTCAACAACAGCGCTAAGAACCAAAATTGACTTGTTTTATCAAAATGTAGGAACTATCATATTCAAAAATTTTATTTATTGAACTCATTAGTAAAAATCAAAACTTATTTTCGATTATTGAAACAGCGGTCATAAAAAATAAAATTCATAATGGAGCTAAAAATCGTTATTTCAATTTTAAAGTAACAAAAATTATATTTTGGTATATAACAAGTCAGAGTTTATTTTTAACCTTGAATACAAAAATGAGATTCTCCTACTCTTGGTTCAATTTCAAAACCAAAACCAAGCACACTGATAATTTCAGTATTTTGGGAATAATAGAGACATAAGACCGAAGGAAATGACCTCCTTAATGGAGGCGAAGGAATATCCGAATATTTTATTCGTAACACGTTGACCTCTGTCTTTTGCGTTCGCCATATTCGGTTTATATTAAAGGGAAGACCGTTTACCCCTTTCTAAATGAAATGTCTTGTTTTTGCCATTGGGGGCCTATTCCGAACACACAGACTACCTCCGTGTGGTATAGTAGTAACGATTGGTACCAGATAACACCCGCTCAACCTTAATAAACAAGAGGAATGGTAGTTAAACATGTTTAGGTACCACAAATTTTTGCAGTGGAACGAATGATTTGGTTTTTGTGTGCAATCAGTGAAAGAAAAACAAACAATTGTTTTCATCCACCAAGCAATTTACAAAAGGGGGATGGAGGATTTTTGGGCATATAATTAATTAAATATCTTAGTACTCAATTGATCAATTATATTTAAAGATCCTTATTCTTTTATTCTTTTTTCAATGTTTTATATTTTTAATTAATGTAAGATTGTGACATACTTATAAGAAATAAATGCCGACATGTTGGCACTAAGACTTGATTTTACAAAAAAAAATATCAGTAGAAAAAGACCTCAAAAATACTTAAGTTATTTGAGAAGACCTAGAGTTTTTGTAACCTACTTTTGAGAAGATAGGTAGGTAGAGTTTTCGTAAACTACTTTTGTACTCCGAAAAATAAATTATATTGAATAGGTGGTCTTTTATAATTTCTGGGAACATTCGATATTCTTTTAAACGTTAATATGAACATATCTTAGAGTAGGTATCTAGTTTTCCACTAAAAGATATTTAATGTGTAATACCTTGGACTGAAGCGCAAGACTGATCACCTTGCCTTCACGTAAAAAAAATATCTAAATTCACTGAAAATGGTGTACCAATGCACTGCGTTATGCACCATTGGGTGAGGATAAGGAAGGTAGTAATAGCAAAAGTACAAAGCACTTAGTAAACAACACCAGTGCTTTACGCACCATTAAGAGAATATAATAGTGTTAGTTTATTTAGAATAATGCCTAGTTCTCAAGTACACTCTATTACAATCGTTTCTATCAAAAAGCTCTGAGAAGCAAAGTAAAAGTTCGTCACTAGAGCTACATCTTATTTCATACAAGCAAAGTTACCTTTAAAGCTCTGTGCGAAGCTTTCTATGAATTTCTCTGTCGGTTTTGTAGGAAAGTACATTGAAAGTCATAACTTGGGTAGGGAACTTTGATAGCGCTATGCAGTGGAAATCTTTCTAGTGAAACGTCAAAGGGTCCAAAATCACTTGGCTAACTTTTATTATAGTGGTAGCGCATTTGACTACCGTGCATGAAGTCGCGGGCTCGATTCCCCTAGGTGGTCAACATTGTGTTATTTACCGAAATATTCTTGGTCTTATAGTACAGAACACTTTTTTAATATGAATTCAAGCAGAACGTTGTTATTGGTTTCACCTTTTGTTTAAATTCAAAAATTCTAAAAATGTATTGATAAATCTGGGTCGAGCAACATTTTGATTGTGTTTTTACAAACAGAAAAAGTACTCGAATATAACAAAGGAAACTGCCTGCGGGTAGAAACTAAAATACCATCGTGTTGCCTACTGCTTTTACAGTAATATTATCGACGGTTGAAAGGAAAAAGTTACCAAGCGATACAACCTGTGCAAAAGAAAATGAAATTTTATTAAACATTAATATTATTATGAAAATAAATATTTTATTAGAAATAAAATTGTATATCTTTTTATATTTCAATCTTCTCAAAATAAGTATAATTCTATTATTTGTATAGAAAATACAGAAAAGATGCTTTACGTTTGATTAGGGTAAAAGAGAACAGATAATAATATAAATGTATATGTATTTCAAATGATTTATTATTTACTTAAAAAATTATCAAATGAATTTATTTATTTATTTAAAACTCATTTACAATAACATAGCAAGTGTACAAGGGTGGGTTTATGGCTTTTAAGCAATATTTTTCAACCAACCCTTTGTTATTAGTGATAAACATTTATTGTACCAAGTAAGCTTAAAATTAAATTGCATTATTGACAAGTTTACATGCCGTTTAAAATAAAAAAAATATGACTTTGGGAAATGGGATAGAGAAATGAAGGAAAGGGATCGGAAAGGGGATGAATGAAGGATGTTTTAAAGGTTTGAGGAGAGGTAGTAATGCTTCAGACGTTTCTTAAAACAAATGAGGATGGTGCATCTTTCACTCCCCGTGGCAAATCGACGACCGCCGGACACCTATTATGCTTAAATAAATATTTAAAACGCCAAGTTGACGTAATAAAAAAAATAACTACATCACTTTCATACATAAAGTTTCACACGATTTAAAAGCAACTTTGTAAAACTAAACTTAAAGCAAGCACTTTCTTATATGCTGAAGAGTCGGGAGTTGAAAAATAGGAAAGAAAAACGTTTACAAGGCTTCTTGGGTAAACGATTTAGCGCAGTATGTCTTAAAGCTCTAGTTTTCCTTGCCCTGTGTTTAGTAAGGCTCTTTAGCGATTACAGCTACTGATTACAACACTTGAACCTTTGCCTTTTAGCTGAAACGGATGAAACAATTTTTATTTTCACCACGTAAAGGTGGAAATTTTGCTCTTTTAGTCTTCAGTTTCAGGGGGCGGAAGTTTTCCAACAAAATGCATTGTGTACGGTGATAATGAGGTTTTTATCTACTCTGACTAACATTTTGTAGTCAAAACTGAACAAAAAATACTTACAAAGAAATAAATAAAGTTACGATTGTTAAAATGGATTTTCTGTTAGCGTACTTAAATTTATTGCATAACAGCTACATACTTATACTGAAAATCGTTTTTTGTGTGATACCTCAATATTAATTTCTAGAATCCTAGCGCTTAAAACTTAGATAAGTAATAATGTTTCTAAAGTAAAAATATTTATATTTAACTACTTACGAATGTTTTTTTTTTGAGGCTGCGTATATAAATTTTAATGTATTATAGTTGGAGATAGAAAAGATATAAAGTGCTATAGCAAAATGCAAAATCCTCCAAGAATTAAAAAAATTTTTATTTGTAAGTAGGGTAAAACACTCTTTTTTATGAAGTAAAACCCAATGCTATTTTTTAATGCGAGAGGTATTTTTAGACTACAAAACCGTTGATAATTAAACATGTAAAATAAATAAATAAATATCAACTATGCCACCTTTCAACTTAAACCTAAAAGTATTGTAAATGAATACCTCAGCACGGGCATTGCCCAGTGAGATATTTCATAGATCTACACCACCTTAACAGGCCAGGAGGCCCAATAACAGTGGAAAACAACGCGTAACGTCACAAACACCCAGGCTTGAGAAAAATCTTTATTGGTTATGTTAAAAATATGTACTTAAAATCAACGATTGCTTAAAATAATTTCGTGTTAAAAACACACTTCCAGATAACCTATCCAAAATTTTGATAAGAAAAGGGAATTAGAATCTAAATAAGGGTTTCAAGGAAAATGAAAAGCACATGAATAGACTTTTGTATCCAAAGTAAGAAAGGTTAATTAGGAAAAGTCGAATCCTCTCCTATACAAGGGAATGAACAGATTTTTTCTACAAAAGCGGCAGATTTTTTTATTTCATGACCTTTTGGGGGAAGAGAAAATATATAAATTCTAGCATGTTCATCATATGACGCTTAGTGGATTGAAATTGGTTTACAAATAACTATAGTTTTTCTTATTACGCCACGACAAGATCCATTGAAAATTTAAAATAGTTTTTATAAATTGACTGTCTGCCTCGTGGTATAGCGTTAGCGCGTTGTGCTGCCATGCATGAGGTTGCGGGTTTGATTCCCGATGGGGATCAATATAAAATATTTATTTCAATGTTATTTTCCCATTAAAAAAAATCATATATGATAACTTGGACGGGCGCTGAAGCGTAAGACCTTGCCTTCCTGTAACAAATGATCAAGATTCACTGCAACCGCTGTACCAATGCAGTGTCCTAGGCACCATTAGGTGCGGATAAGGGAAAGCAGTAGTAGTAGTAGTATACATTGAGGACCTTGCAGCGAAAGGGGACATATCCACATTTTTCCCATAACTCTTCTTTACTTATCTTTCTGCCGTTACTCTTTTGTTTTAATTCTTAAAATGTTAATATTTGTTAAGCTGTTTAAATTTTATGACCGCAAATAATTTTCAGACACCATCGATCTTTTTTTCTTCTACTATCGGTAGCTTTTGAAACCTAGGCATGCCACCTTTTGATGCAAGCTCCTCAATAAATTCTACGAATATCGTAAAATTGCATAGATTTCCTTGCATAACAAAAAAAAAGTGTTGTATAGCCCGTTTCGTTCCATAATTTCTAACAATAAGCAAAACAGCAAAAGAAACTTAGTTTCAATGTAAATAGTTGAATTAGCTAAATTATTGTAGTGGCAATTAGATAGTAGCAAATAAGAACTTATCGAAAGAAGCAAAATTGGTAGTACACAACGGAGTTCTGATACCAACCCTTATGTATGGTAGTAAAGCGTGGTGTTGGAAAAAGACGGATGAAAATAGACTGAATGCTATTGAAATGTGATCTCTCAGTATAACGGTGTACAAATGTCGAAATTAGAGCAAAATGCATGGCTAAGATAAGCATTATCGACAAAATTAAGAATGGGCTTTTACGATGGTTTGGTCATGTAGAGCGAATGAGTGATGAAAGAACGGCTAAAAAAAGTTTAAATGCAAGTGTGCCTAGATGTAGTAGCCGCGGTAGGCCGAGAAAAACATAGCATGACTAAGTACGACAAGAACTTGAAAGTGGTCATGTGAAAAGTCGGAATAACCGGCGTATGTGCTGTCATGTTATTTTCACGTCGAGTGTGAAAATAACACTCCTAATTCTGATCTGACCTTTACTCGTGTTTCAATTAGATTATTTAATAATTTAGGACAGAAATTTAACTTTTGACCCCTTTATTTTAATTTATTTCGCTACCACAGAAATTTGCTCTATGGTAGCGAAACGTCATTGCGCGTGGTTGGTTTCTCTGCCTTTTGCGGAAAGCGACCATGGCGAAAGGCAGCGGTCTGTTCTTGTTCCAGCCTAGGGGCCGTGATAATAAATCACGGCACAATTAAACTAGGGAATTATGGCGTAAACCGTAAGTGCTGTTGCATCTTAAAATTAACTTCCATCCAAAATCAAACTGCGCACTACAGTATTATCTTTCTCCAACATTTCAGGTAAAAATTCCCTTTCTTTCTTACCTATCCACTTACCCACTACTCTTCGGAGTGTATTATATTTTGACATAATATTGGAAATTCGATGACCCTAAACCCCGATCGATGTTAAGGAGTTATGTGCCTCGATCCCAGGCCGATCGGTACTTTTACAATCACAGATTTCATCCGGAATCTACCTGTCACACGTGGTTGAAATGCTGACCGCGTGTGATCTTTTACCAACAAAGATGCTTCAATGGAAAGATTTATTAACTGTAACAGCGTGCATTCCCTGATGATGGAAATGCACAGTAACTCTACCTGGATTCTACATTTCATCATAAACTACTGTAAATTCCCAAGATGCAGTGTATAACTTAAAAACCTTATTCATTTAAATACTCTTCAGCTGCATTTTGTATTCTCTATCTCTGATCACAAATATTCTACGCATCATTATTTTATAAGTTTAAGTATGAATGGCTCTGACTGGTGTGCATTTTATACTTAAGTTTGAAATATTTGTTGTTCTTTTCTTCTACTAAATTACTCACTGAATTTATCACATATATTTTTACTGTGCTTCACACAAACAAAAGCATCTTGTTAAACTTACACTATATATTATACATATTGAAATTCTAAATCTGTTTTTATTTACATTCTGAATCCTGTGGTGTTATGTTCCCCTATGAACTCTTGGTATTCATTATAAATTTTGTGAGTCTCTCTCTTACTGACTGAGTGACGCTGGTGGGCGCGGGGGGCAAAGAGCTAATTAGGTCAGTCTCTTACCCTCCACGTTACAGTGCATGAAAAGATGTATGAATGTAGAGAAAGCAAAGGAAGTCTGTCAGGACAGAGTGGTATGGCGTTGGTTAGTAAGTTAGTTTGTTATATTCTGTTTTTTTTTTTTTTTTTTTTAATTTCAAAAGAAATTTTTTGTTTACATGATAAACATTAAAAAAACATACATAAAAAAAATATATATAAACAAAGATCCCACCAAGGCATAGCCTGTTTTGGGTATACTATGAAAGTCATACAGTGTGCACGTGGCAAAAGAGAAAGATAAAGTCATGTAGAAATAAAAAATAACAGATAATGTAAACAAGATAGTTAAAAAAAGAATGAATACAAAATATTGGTATCTTTATACCGGAAGAAGAGAGGGGAAATAATTAATGAATCCCTTAATCATTTAGTCTATCTAAAAAACAAGTAAAAACTTGAATCCTCCAGGCAGAATCTTGGCATCTCTCTTTCGTGATATCTCTATCACGATAAATATTTTAATCGCTATTAATCGTTCTACTACCGCTCGGTACATTTTCTCAACCACTTTCACCATAGTAATTCGCTTGCCATATCAAATTTATGAACCCCCAAATAATTGGATCTATCCGTGGGGGTCTTCAAACATACGCAGGTGTATCCGAACAGTGCCGAAACCCCGTGAAGAAAGCCCCATAGGAAGGGATGAAATTATCCGTAAATCATTTAGGAGGCTTCATGTTTTTGTGCGAATATATTATCACGTGTAGGCCTGTTTTATTAGAGACCCATGTTTTATGCATGGGTTTCAGGAGTGATGTAAAAACGCGTTGATCAGGAAAACGCTTACGAAGGATTATTGTATTTTGCCGAATAGAAAATGTATTGGTATGAGTTTATTTTTCTTTTTCCATGTTTGCTGATTACAGATTTATTATTTTTTTAACATTTAACATGATATAGTTTTTAAAATCAAAACCCGTGTTGAGGGATTCATATACAATATGAAATTAAAAAAATATGTGCAGAGAATTAGGTACTTCTACATAAATGAAAGTAAATCAAAAAAGCTTATAATGCAGAATACAGTAATACCTGTACGCGTAGATACCTTTCTTTAAACTGTAACAAATTGAAACAAATAAATTTAGTACTACTACTACTACTTTCCCTTATCCGCACCCAATTGGGCACTGCATCGGAACACCAAGTGCAGTGTATCTTAATCATTTTAATACATGAAGGTAAGATGATCAGTCTTACGCTTCAGAACCATTTAGTACATACCTTTCAAATCTACCAATAGCGAAAAAAAAAGTGTACCATGGTTAGGCCCGGAAAACGTTGAAATTGCATATTATAAGCTTCTCAAAGCTTATACAATGTAAAATAAATTACTTCGTCCTGGATAAGCGCAGACTCGCCTAGCAGGTTTAAAATATATGAACGCCGAACCCTCCAGAAAAATAGGCTTTTTTATTTTTAAAAAGTCATCAAGTTAAAGAAACTCGTGATTACAGTACACAATGCCTATCACTCGCCTACGTATAAATATTACGTGTTGACGTAAACGCGTTTATCTACCGATTAATGTGAAAACTTAGCTGTTTAAATTATAATTTGGGTTTAAAAATAATAAATCATAAACGGATATATTCGTTTTGCGTAAAAAAAGTCTGTGAAATGTGTTTACATTTTATTTTGGTCTATTTTTTTTATTATATGAGTATATTTTTTTAATTTTAATATTTATTTAATACATTATCAAATCAAATATACAAAGCTTAATATTACAATAATTATACAATATAATCATAACGCTATACCTCACCAATAAAAAAGACAAGCTCTTGTGCTTGGCGAGGGAGGTTACGCTAAAATATACATAATATAAGTAGTAATCATAGTAAGGTATTATAAGTATTACATAAATATCTTTCCTACAGCTTGTTGCTCGTAGAAAAAACACTATCACCCTTAAACCCATATACGCATTTCTTGATTTCAAAATCACGGCTTTTAACACTTTTTTGCGCCGCAAAACGATGAATATAAAGTAAAATAAGAATGTACTCGTTGAATGTAATACAGTCAATTTGCATTAAGTTATATTTAATGCACCGAGACGCCAGGAGCGGACTCGTTTTATAGGGCAATAATTCTGGGAAATATGTTTTTATACACCACCTGGGGACGGGAGTGTGCACTAAGCGAAGTGTATCCCATCTTATGTTTTCTTTACCCATATTCTTCTATGGCTTCTTATATCTACAGGGCCGGATGAAGAACATAGGGCAACCAAATAAAATAAAAAGACACCGCGTTTTGGATTCAATTCCTAAAGATAACACAAAAATCAAAAGAGATTTTTCTCAAGCCTGGGTAGTTGTGATGGTATTTCCTTCTGTTATTAAGCCTCTTATTTATTTATTTTCTTATTTATATATTAATGTTTTGCACACAGTGATACGTTAGGAACATTGAACGAAGATCAATTAAGGTAATATATACAACATAACACCAATTACGTGGACAACACAATCAAATTTTTGAAGACACGAAGTGATCAAACAATAGTATATAAAGTGGTTATGTTATTTCATGTGTATGTTGCGTTGTGGTATGTCCGTGGAGTGTGGTGTATGTGTTGGGAAATCTGAATATTTAAGCGCAGGAGACAATAGGTTATAATAGGTTTGCGCTACTCAGCCTCCGTTTATCCAGTTGAGCTGGTTGAATAAATAAAAATAAAAATAGTACCTTTATTTAAAACATTTATTAACAAAATATATTTTTTCAGTCATAATAAAAATATCGTCATGAATTCTCCATACCATTAAATGGAATAATTAAAAAATAAGTTCAATGAACCAAAAGAAAATTTATGATTTGGAATTAACAATTTTTTTACGTAAAGAAATAACTGCGCAATGCCAAAAACACGTGTTAGCTAATTATGTCATACTAAACGCAAGAAAATATAAAATTGGTCAATTTTTTTTTTAATACACATTTTTATTTTTCTTATTCTTTTTTTAACTTGGGTGATGAATATTCTTGAAAGAATCCGGCCCTGCGTATCCAAAACAGTTTAAGTAAGTAGGCGGTGTGTTTTATGCTGTTTCGCCGGTTATCTGAAAGCGTGGGGCCTCTGAAGCTTAACTTAAGGCACGTTCAAGCTTTTGCATATTCACAACGTTAAGATTAACTAACCGATCACTAAAATTAATAATTAACTGCGAAATGGTTTCACTACACTATTTTTGAATTAGCGCGAACCTGCACTTTGATCATATAATCTGTAAAAATAAAATATATATGTTTTTTGCAGGAAATAATAAAATTTTTAATCGTTTTATCGACAAAATTAAGACAGGGCTTTTACGATGGTTCGGTCATGTAGAGCGAATGGATGATGAAAGAACGGCTAAAAAAATATATGATGTGACGGTGCCTGGATGTAGAAGTCGAGGAAGGCCGAGAAAGACATGGCATGATCAAGTTAAACAAGTGCTTGAAAGTGGGCATGTAAGAAGTCGAAATAATCGACGTGCGTGCATGAGAAGATGTATGAATGTGGAGGAAGCAAGAGAAGTATGCCAGGACAGAGTGGTGTGGCGTTCTATCCTCTCTGCCTACCCCTTCGGAGAAATGGCGTGATGGTTAGTTAGTTAGTTAGTTTTAAAATACGTTTATGTTTAACATTTTTTACGACTTTTTTTCTTCTTTTACATTTTTTTTTTACTTCAAAAATAATTCATTTGCCCAACAAACATGGGAGTAAAGTTTATACCAGTTTATTGATACAAACGCGTTTCAGAGTTATTTGTTTTAACCCAAGCACATCCTTATAAGTAAAGACTGGACGGAAAAGGATAAATACTAAATACACACGCTTAGTTTGTCATCCATTGTATATTATGTTAATCCAACCCCAGGATTCGCTCGATGACTTAACCAAAACATCCTTTCCTCTTTGTATTCATTGTCGTAGGATTAAGTAGACTGTGAATTAGAGCGCGTATTTACTATTAGAATTCGGATAATAATTATTATTACTGTAAAACTAAGCGATTCAAATATTACATTTAAATTATACTACTACTACTACTTTCCCTTATCCGCACCCAATGGTGCATAGGGCACTGCATTGGTACACCAAGTGCAGTGTATCTTGATCATTTTATTACACGAAGGCAAGATGATCAGTCCTACGCTTCAGTACCAGTCCAAGGTATCACACATGAAATATTAATATGATAATTTCATGTAAATAAATATTTCATGTTGACCCCCTACGGGATTCGAACCCGCGACCTCAGGCACGGGTAGTCAAAATTTAATTTAAATTATAATGCTCCGTAAATGCAAGATTGATGTAATGCAAACTGAATTAAAATTATAACATTACCAAAAATATAATACATGCATCGCTGGCTTATTCACACATGAATATTTCTCATTGAAACTATGTCAGATGACAACATCGATACATATTAATGGTTCATACCACCTATAAACTGAAATTATAATAATTAAGAATTAATATTAATGATTGATAGTTTGCAAGTGATACAACATGGTGAACAATAAATGTTAAATTATGTCCTTTTTTGTATATATATTTTTTTTTCGATGTACATATTATTTATTAATTAATATTACCAAACACAGAAAATAGTAATACTAAAGCTAGTCTTAAACGGGACGGTAAACTGTATAATTTCCTTTGCAGTCTGAAAACTATCCTGCATAAAACGATAACTGTATGGCTGACGAGACGTTTGGCTGACATGAAAGTTTTTTTTTTTTTGTGTAAATGTTTAAGTGTATATTGGTATATAGTGTGCTTTTAAACACGTAAAAAACAAAAACATATTTATATGATTAGCTTTATATACCTTCAATTCCTGTGAGCAAACATACTATATTAACTTACAATCGCGCTTAAAAAATACACTTATTCCATGTCTTGCATATTTTGCATGTCTTTTGACGGACTGCACAGTTTTATGAACAAAAAACTGTGCAATTTTCTGTGCCATATAAAGCCCACATTGGATATTTTTTATTTATATTTTAATGTTGTGCACACGGTGCTATGTTTGGTACAATGAACTAAGAATTTTCAATTTGAGGTAAGACATACAACATAACACCAATTACGTGGACAACACAATGTACAAGACAAATTTCTGAAGACGTGAATTGAGCAAACAACAGTATAAAAAGTGGTTATGTTATGTCATGTGTATGTTGTGTTATTGTATGTGTGTGGAGTGTGGTATGTGTTGGGAAATCTGAATATTTAAACGCAGGAGACGATAAGTAAAGAGAAAGAGGATACCGCCGTCCTGGAAAACCGTCGATGACCACTCTACGGATATATTCGGCGGAGCTGATGGATGCGGGCCTGACGTGGGAGGAGGCGGGAGATCTAGCTGGTGACAGGGGTCTGCTGGAGGGATCTAGTGATGTCCACATGCTCCACATAGGAGCAAACGTGGCAAAAGAAGAAGATATAAATGGAAAGTCCAGTGTTTAAATACTTACAATGATAGGTATAATTTTTGTTCCTTTAAATTGTAAACAACGTTACAAAAAATAATAAGAAGTACAAAAGTAACAAATGGCATACCAGTCCATTAAGTCAAAATACACGTATTTTATGTTTTCAAAAACTATTACTCTGTAACATGTATAAAATTATGTAGATACTTAATCTACTGTCACCGCTGTCATAGAGATTACACTTTTGAAAGTGGTTTTTGCCATTTGGTGTTTTGCGCCGTCATACATAATAATGCATCTCAAACATTCCCCACACTCCACCTACCCCACCACCTCCCCCCTCCATGATTTACTTCCGGTAGGAGTTTATTGTTCGCGGTCCTTAATGGATGTTTTACAATGCATTTCCCGGGAGAATATTGTTCCTTGTCATTTTGCATTTGCACTTCTATAGGTTAAGGGTACCTTTGTTCGTTGTTGTGAACTTTGAAATTATTCTCAAGGAATCTCAGGTACAAGATTTACCTTGTACAGGTAAAGTCCATTTTATTAAATTTATCAAACAAAACATGAATTTAATTGAATTTCATTTTAAATAATAGGTTTATTACAAGCCAAAGAGATATTTCTATTAAAAGTAGATAAAACATTAAGTAAATTACGTCTCTGAAATTTCTGTCAGATTCAATTATTTTCTTCATATACCCCTAACGAAAGGTACATTGATACTACTACTACTACTACTACTACTAACACTTTCCTTTATCCGCACCCAACGGAGCATAGGACATTGCATTGCACATCAAGTATAGTCTGTCTTGATTATTTTATTACATGAAGGTAGTATATGATCAGTCTTACGCTTCAGAACCAGTCCAAGGTATCACACCTTAAATATTTATTTTAAAATTACATGCAAATAGATATTTCATGTTGACCCCTGCGGGAATCGAACCCGCGACCTCATGCAAGGTAGCTAAATGCGATATTACTATGCTATGTGGCGGACATTGATACACCGACTATAGAATTAATGAATTATTAATATAATGTATTTTTTATGAACACAAAACGAAAAATGATCGGTGCCAGTCCAAGGTAAAACTATGTTGATATGAACAGTCAGCTCAGTGGATACAGAAGCTGATTGCTAATCAGAAGGATCCAGGTTCAAATCCTAGAACGAGCGGTTATTTTTTCAAGTGATTTAATGAGTGTACATTAGAGTTGTGATTTTTTATCTTTCTCTTGAATTATATGCCAAAAAAATACTTTCGCAAATTTACATGTATTTATAAATTTTTACTTTTAAAAAAAATCCATCACCCACACGATAAAAGCTTGTCAACATTTTAATATTGAATTTGTACCAAAAATACGAAGGACTTTTTGGTAAAAACATAAATATTGTGAAATGAAAACTTTGAACGACAGGCTATTATTTTTCTGTCACTAGCATAATAATATTTTTTGTTATTTATAATTTTAAAAAATATTGTCTCTGTTTAAATACCAAACATACCTTTTGAAAATGGTAAGTAATACACAAATCATGCGGCAATAGAATGAAATTTAAAGTTTTCAAGGATGAACCTTTTAAGTTAGGTTCCCAAAGATGCAAAAAAAAAACACTGTATTACGCAATGCGTACCCTATCACATACCATATTAAATTGAGTTGTGGTTTTAATATTTAATAATAATGTTTCACAAAAATATGCATGGTACATTACCAACATCAATTACTAATCTAATTTCCATTATTCGAAGCCAAGCAATGGTGCACAAGACTCATTGTTTGCATTGGTACACCAAGTGCAGTGTATCTTAACTTATCAATTATCAATTTATTTATCGTTTCATTACATTAATATTTTTTGCAGCTTGGAATGTTTATACTTCAGTTCTTTAGGTCTAACGTGTTGAACTGAAATAGTACAGGCAAATACTTGTATTTAATTAAAACACAAAGAGTTCTACACAGGTTTTTTTGTTATAAAAAACGATGTAACCTTACAAGGACATTATCAAAACACACCTGATAATGTCCTTGTAAGACGAAACGCGTCACCTTTTTTTAATAATAAAAAAAAACCTGTGTAGAAAGAACTCTTTGTGTTTTAATTAAATACAAGTATTAACCTATAAAAATGGAGTTCTACGAACTTACATCCAAAACAATCAATATGAAATAGTACATGTATATATTATATGAAAATCTTAACATATTAATAATAATTAATCAATAACAATAGTAATAAAACTAAATTAAATTAATACATTGGTACATGATTAGTCTTTCGCTTCGTCATCAGTCCAGGGTATCACATATGAAATATTTGAATGTGATAAACCACATTGAATTATATAATATGTCATATTGACCCCGTCCGGTATCCAACCCGCAACCTCAGCCCAGCGTACTTCAGCGTCACCGCCAGGCGGACATCTATTAGCTTATTACTCATTAGATATTATTGATATCCCAACAGAGACAGAGAAGCTCTGGAAGCGAATGTGAGTTATCTTGGCGTTTACAGGGCTTATGACCTGTCATTGGCTGGGTTAAGTGGCCACTTGATGTACTACAACATTCCCCATTTCACCCATCATCTGATTTCGACAAATTTTGGAATTGATATATAATAATGATTACCGAAATTTTCTATGCTGGTGTCATCTGTTTGAGAAGATTGTTAAGCATTTTTTGGCAATCATCTTTATTAGTAGTGTAGGTAAGGCTCTACAGAACTTTATTACTTACTAGAAGACGCCTGAAGATGTCTCTCCAATTTTTTGTTTGCTTTATATTTTTAACCAGTAAATTTTTTAACAACATTTAGAATGTATACAAATACTTGTAGATATTATTGATATAAGTAATATCTGATATCAGCCCAGCATGGATATAATCCAGTAATTTGTCTACAAGTATTTGTAAACATTCAAAATGTTGTTATTACTTATTATTTTATTATTTGTTTTCTTTAGCAACGTTTGGTCACCGCGCATAGTAAGTACTCCTCAGCGATAAGATTTACATAAATTATGCTCCTCAAATCGGTCTTCGGTCGGTGGGATCGATATTTAGTGACGTAAATGTCATCGGTGGGGGGTGCGAGGGTACTGAGTAAAGAAGTGCTCTGACAGGGCGCTGCAAATACAGCACAACTTTATTATAAAGGACCACGTTTGTAAATTACGGTTGTAGGTTGAATGAAAAATAATAGTCAACATCTGACCTAGTTAATTATGTACATCACCACTTGTTCTTAGACTTTCACGACCTTAATGATACAGATAATGTTGCTTTGGTTTATAATCGCTAACTATCTCGAAACAGCTGATATCCCTAGTGATATAGTTAGCAACCATACAATACATACACTAGTTCTTTTATTTATCTGTTTCATAAGTTTTTTTAAATATTATTACTAATACTTAATGAATACCATACTGCGGCACTCATCAGGAAGGCAGCCGAGAAAAAGCAGCTTCTCTGGTAACTGTGAAGTCCTATACGAGACCTGCACAGTCGACCACATCTCTCACACCTCCAGGTTGTGGGGGGGGAAGCAGTTGATGAATGTTACATAATTTATTGAATGTAACATGATGAAATAAATGCTGACATGCCGGCCCTAAAAACCGAATGCTATGTTTATGGGCTTTGTATTGCCGATGCGCTACGTTTCAGAGTATTTTTGGACTGAGGCTATCAGCCTTTATATACATTTTTTTTAAAAACGATATAAGTGAAAAAACCAAAATATCAGTTTTCGACAATTTCTAAACATGCGGTGCGCTGAAGTGCAAACCCTCTCTATTTACCGTGATTCTGAAATGTACAGAACTTGAAAATTAAATGGGATATTCGTGGATGAAATATTTATAAATAAATATGTCTGTACACTGTACAGTATCTACCTGTAAGATTATTCATCAAATATTGAAATTGTCAAAGGGAAATACAACACATGTTTATAAGAAATTGCTAGGGAAAATTATTATTTATCTAGACTTGATTATGTCTTGAGAATTTTTTTTGAAGAAAAATATTTTTTAAAAAAAATTTCGGATTGGATAGGGAATTTTTAAAAATCAAATTTCCCATCACCTCACAACGTTGGGATCCCAAATTTTTTCAAAACAGCTTGGGGTTTTATTTTATGTAAATCAAAGCCCTGACAGGGTTTTAAAAAAACCCCGTAACCAACCCCTAGATTTAAAAAACCACATTGTTTTTTTAGGTTTCTTTTGCCTTTTGTTTTTAAAAAATTTTTTTTTAAAATTTGGAAAATTTTTTT